>JANHGC010004119.1:691368-704531 GCA_027560395.1 Boaedon fuliginosus | reverse complement strand
TGGAAATCCAAATGTAAAAGAAAAGGAATCACAAACAACAGAACAAAGAAGAGATAATGTAGATTGTACATAGTTTTCTGTGTTTGTATGTTTTAAATGTTTGTTTCTTTTAATTTGTGTTTTTAAATCAATAAAACTTTTTTCTAAAAAAAAAAAAAAAAACTTACAGTATTTGTAATCCATAAATTGGTCAAAGTATCTTCCTGGTTTAAAACAACTATTATGGTTTTCAGTCAACCCTAATAGAAATTCTATTAGGTTCATTTTGAGATTCATTGTTCAGAATCCTTTGTTTAAAGTTTGCCATAATCTGCTATTAACTCAAGACTGCTAATATTTTAGGAAAATATCCATAGCAATTTCCATAGCAATTTCCTGTAGCTACTATGTATCTCCAAAAATAAGACCCTGCCTTATATTTTTTGCCACAAAAAAAGCCACCAGGTCTTATTTTCAAGGGGCATGTCCTCTACTGACTCACCTCACTTGCGCGCATCACCCCGGGGCTCCTTTTCACTGTCAGAGACCTTCAGGAAATTTTTATGCAGCCAGCAAGGCTGGCAAGGCTTTCCTTGAAGACGTCTGAAGCTGATAACAGAGTTCCAGATTGATTTGGAGCTCTGTTATCGGCTGCAGAGTCCTTCAGGAAAGCCTTGCCAGCCTTGCTGGCTGCAGAAGAATTGGGCTGAGAAGGCACGTGTACGAGGCCTGGCTGCAACTGTCCAAAGGTAAGTACTAGGGCAGCTCCTCCACCCCCATCCCCACCCTAGCTTAATTTTTACCCATGTATCCTGGAGTGGGCGGTATTAATTAGGGCTTATTTTGGGGGGTAAGGCTTATATTGGGCGCACATGTAAAAAATAAAGCTAGGACTTACATTCTGGGTAGGTCATATTTTGGGGAAAACACGGTATTAGCCAAACTTTGTGGTAGACAATTTAAATCTAGTCAGTAATTGAAAGTATACATCTGTATTCAGGCTCCACCATAATCCATCCTGCTTCTATGTGTGCAATAAAAATGTGCCAAGTTTGAAGCAACTTTCTAAAAATGTGAATGTGAACAGCCTTAACTTTGATTAAAGTGATGCATAGGGTTAGTGGTGCCTCATAGATTTATGACAATAGTGTCTTATTTTCAAATAATTTTAATACTGCTTGAGGGTATCCTGCTGAGGAGTTCTTTTACATGTATTAGGAAGTATAAGCAATCAGGGGAATTACTTCCTATAGGATTGAAATCCAAATCTAAATCTTTACAGTATGTCCCTCAATTCTCCAGGCCACTGTTTTATTGCTGCTATTGTTGTTATTGTTCTTTCTGTTCCAGCTTTTAACATAATTGTGATTTTCTCAATGTTGCTTAGTACAGAATAATCACTATGCAAACTGAAGCTTTCATTGGTCTCCTTAAACCAAGGAGGTATGAGACGAGAGCATCATCAAGTACAGATTTGGTGCTATACTCTAGATTTGTTGATTGACTCCAAGAGAAGATGTTCCTGTTCGGTTAGATTCTCTGAAACTGAGTTGATTACAAGGGTGCATCCTTGTTTGACTCATTTGACTTTTGAAACATAGCATATTACATTACACCTTTCCCTGGACTAGTGTTATATGTAATGCACATTTGAAGGAAAGACCGTCTGAGATAGACTTTGCGGCAGAGTATTTCCCTAGATTTTAAATTAAAAGCCTGCTTAAAGTCTACAAAGACAGCACAGAAAGCTGCTTTTAGGTAATTGAGTTTATTTTTCAATCAGATGGTAAAGCACTAAGCCTCCATCCAGAGTGGATTGGCCTGCTCTAAAGCTTTCTGTCTCCACTGCCAAGATATTCTCCCCCTCCAGGCAGTCTAGCAGCTTCCAACACAAATGTCTGGCATACAGCTTGCTAATAATACTTAGTAAGATGACAAGATGGTACTTGACTGGTTCATCTTTCTTGCTCTTCATGAAAATTGTGGTGATTATGGTTAAATCTTTCTTTTTTGGGTATACAAACTGGTTTATAAATATAAGTGAAGAGTGAGACTAGGATTAGTGCAGAATGAGTATTTGTCTATTTGGATGGGACTAAAACTTTTCCTACATTTTCTGGTTTTCACTTGATTACTCAGCTTGTATGTTTCTGAAACCATGAGTGAGGACTAATCAAACATCTGTTTATCAGTTAATACCAGCTCCAAGGAAAAGCCAATCTAAATTAAATTTGAAATTTAACACTGCTCTTCCTAATAAGTGTTTCTCATTCAGAAGTCTCATTTTTAAAAAAGGAAAAACAGCAGCAATCAAGCAGCAGCAGCAACATACACTTGGGAGATATCTGGATCTCTTTAGGATTTTTCCTGATGTCAAAGTGGTCATGTAATGATTTCACCATATACACTACTTGTAATTTTATCCATATCTACTCTGGCACTGTTTGTATTTTATTGGCATGCTGGTTAAGGGCTGCAGAATAGAACGAGGCACCAAGAATGGAAATCAGGTTGCTTATTTCTTAAAGGTCTCCTTCAAGCCAATTGTGAATTGTCAAAACAGAAAAAAAATAAAGCAACTGACTTAGAGCGAAGTTCATCTGTATCAGAAATTGTTAATCATCTTGTTTTCTGTCACTGATCTTCAGTTAATAAACTGGGCTTGGTTGATGCAACGACTCATGGAGATTTCATCTATTTTATATTATGAATCTTATTTTTCAGAATTTATAACTTGTTCCAATCCCAAGGAACTTTAGGCAGCAAGCAACAAAGGAGGTCATCACAAAGAAGGTCTGACATCTGCAATTCTACATGCACATGTTTGTTTGTGGGGAAAGAGAATCTCAATAGATCTTCCCTGAAAGGCTAGCTTTGATATGAAGAATCAATTCTAGCAAGATGGTGCCTGACATATCCTATTTCAATCTGCACTGGCTAGGACCAGAAAGAGGGGTGGATGGGTAGCCCTTTTAGAAATATGCCCAGTTGGGTTTCAGATGTGTCACCAGCCAAGGCTCCACCCAGGGGCTGAAGGGTGATGATTGTCATCTGGGAATCTTGTTGCTTTAAGAGGCATTGCACCATAAGTCACTGGATGTACAACCCTTTTCATTAAGTTGGGCTGTAAGGTCTAGTTGGGATTGTTGTTGTACCATCCTCCCCTGCTGCCAAGAACCTCCTTACCTGAGCTCCTTGACTTCATTTCTGGGTTGCAGTGGAGTTTCCTTGACTTATGGTTTTGGGAGCTTCAATATGCCTTCTCTAAAAATGGGGCCTGATACAGTTCAGGAATTTATGGCTACCATGACAGTTATGGACTTGTCCCAACTTATTCAGAGCCTGATATGGGACAATGATTATACCTGATCTGGTGTTCCTATTGGAGCAGTGGCTGCAACCTGAGATGAACTCTTCATATCCCCTATGTCATAGTCAGATCCTATCCTGATTATCATGGGATTCTTTAGCATCAATATCTACTGCATGGAGGCTGAATCCACAACTTATGCCAACTGATGGGCATGGATGGTTTCAGAGGGAGCTGGGCATTGTTTCTGTTGGTTTGCTGCACAGTTCATCCAAAACCTTGGTTGCTGTTTGGAATAAGGTGAAAAGTGAAGCTTTGGATTGAATCATGCCCATTCAACTCTTCATTCCCCTTGGTTCACAGAGAAGCTGAGAAGGATGGGAGAGCATAAATCTAGAGCATTGCTGAACTCAACAAAACTCGAACTCAACTAAACATGGGTTAGCATTGGTATTAAAATCTGTCTTCTGATGGTAAGGGTAGCAAAGCATTATATTTCTCTGCTTTTTAATTCACATACATCTGTCCCACAGCCCTGTTTTGGGTGACATGAGTCCTCCTGGGTAAGGGAGGAGAGGCATGTGGAGGAATTTATTCACTGTCTTGAATGCCATCCTTGTTGCAGGTCCAAGGGAGATGCATGGGGAAGATTCTTGGCTAGTTATCAGGGAAGAGATTAAACATTTTGGGTCTGAGGGAGTGGACAGGGTGCTTAGGACTATGAGCTCAGCCACCTGCTCTTTAGATCCATGCCACTCCTGTCTTGTTAAAGCAGCTGAAGGGATATCACCTGGGTAGGTGATCAATTCTTATTTGAGTGAGAAGTTTGTACCTGTATCTATTAAAGAAACTTTGATTTGTCCCCTCTTCAAGAAGCTATTGCAAAACTCTCCTTCTGGGGAAATATGTTTGAGACAGTGGTTGTGTGGCAGCTTCATAGCTCCTTGGTTGAAGCAAATTGTCTGGATCATTTTCAGTTGGGGTTCTGGACTGGGTATGGGACAGAAACAGCATTTGTCACAATTTTTGGATGACCTCAGGCAAGGGCAAGATGGGAATTGTACATTCATTCTTGTTCTAGTTGACATCTCTTCAGTTTTCAATACCATCAACCATAATATCTTTCTGGATTAGCACAGAGGATTAGGGATGGGTGGCACAGTTTTATAGCTGCAATTCAGTCTGGAAACCTCTCCTGAAGCTTCAGAAAAAATTCTTCCTGTCTCCCTTTAAATGTTTTCTGTGTTTATTCTTAATTATATTTTTTATTCCACTACAATTCCTGGTGACTTCATGTGGTTAACATTTTGACAAAAGGCAAGAGTATAAAAGAAATTAAAAAGAAATATAACAACAAGAACCTCAATAACAACACAATAAGCATAACAGTGACCACAACATTCCACAAATGACCTCTTGAATGACCCCACCTTAAATCATTTCCAGAAGGCTGTCAGTGATATTGCTCACCAACCCTCAAAAGAAGGCTATTCCAGAGAGCAAGGGCCACAGTTAAAAAAAACACAACCATCCTGGTTCAGGATGAGAGATCTGGTTTCTCAGAAAACCAGGCAGATTAATTTCTCTGGGTCAAAGGTGCCTAATAAATATTGGTATCAGTGTTTCTCAACCTTTGTAACTTTAAGATGTGTACACTTCTGGTGAATTCTGGAAATTGAAATCTATACATACATTTTAAAGTGACCAAAGTCTAGATTCTTTCAGCCAGTGTATTATATCAGTCAAATCCCATGAGACTTAGTGACATCCTTGCACCCAGTGGTATCGTTAAAAGGAGCTAATGATAGATAGCTTATAATAGACTTGCCTTATTTTACCTTGTCCACATAGTTACTTTCTTTTCCTGAATCATAATCTGACCACTCTTTTAAACCATGTCATTTCATTCTTCCTTTTTGTATCTATATCTGTCTGACTCAAAGTTCATTTCAACCACAGCATCTATCCTTGGCCCTTTTGTCTTTGTTTGCCTTATGGTTAAACTGAATTTGTAACTGGAGATCTCAACCACTTCATATCATAATACATAATACTGGGCTATCCATTTGTTTGTTTACAATGCTTATAAGCCATTGCATTGCAATATGCAGATTCTGCTGATATGTAACTCCCCAATACATACTTACAATTAAAATAATACAGTCAATTAATTGAGGACTGGGACCATTTGTTCTGTAAATTTACACCCATTCTTGGCAGCAAGGGTGCTTTTAGTGATACTGCTCTTAGTAGCAGCTTTCATGCTGAAAATTGTTAGCTAAAAAGATTTCTGTTCAGCATTGACCTATACAATGAATTCATCACCTGTGACTAACAGATGAAGAAGTGGAATTCTGGCCAGGCATTCATTTTTATTTTCATGAAGCGTGTAAAAAGTGCCCTCTAGATCAATTAAGCTCCCACCTTGTTCAGCACTGTATCCCCTTTCTAATAGGAGCCTGGCAATCATAAAAGCAACTTTATCCCCTATTTGTTCCCAGTAGGGATGTTCAGGAATTTGGAAGCAGGAAAAGTGCTTCAAATTTGACCTGAGAAGTTGTGAATGTACCCACCTCAGATCCAAAGCATCTTGCTCACTACAGATTCAAATAATACATGGCACTTGTTTCTGGCACCCAGCTTACAGAGATATGCCACCTTTAAACAAATAAGTTTCATTTAACATTCGTATTGATTAGATTTGTTAATATATTTATTTATGGCATCTTAGCAATAGCCCTTACTTATATACCTCTTCACAGAGTTTTACAGCCTTCTCTAAGACAACATATTGTCCCCAACAATCTGGGTCCTCATTTTACCGACCTTGGAAAGGTGGAACGATGGAAGGCATACCAATTAAATCTCTTAATACCTATATTTATGACAGGGAATTATGTGATCTGAAGTCTAATACCAATGGATTAATATTGGTCTAAGTCACCTTAAAACTTCTTAAGCTTTTAGTGAACATGTCTGAAGTTGTTCTTAGTGAAAAGTAAGCATTTGAAGATCTGTTTAAAGATACTAAGCTACTCTGACTTCACAACATACAAGCATACATAAAAACAGTCGATAGATCTATCCTGCCCACAAGCTTGTGTCAATGAACACTTTTCTCTTGCTCCAGACATTAGACACCATCTTTTGATCAGGTGGGTAATAACAGAACTCACGTTAATTACTGTATCCTTGTGTTACCAATCTCATCTTCCATATTCCCAAGCCCCACCTTGCCAGTTTGACTTAGATAACACCCCCCTGAGTTGTCAATGATTAGTGATTGCTTAAATGATGAATGCATTCAGATTCCTTGTTTATAATACCAATTGAAAATTCTGCAACACTGAAATCTGTGTGGCCAAGGCAAACCATGGTATGGCATATAATTCATTTTTATTGCAGTCCCAGGAGTTTAATCTCCTAGCTCTCTTCAGATGCAGCAGTTTCATTACTCTAGAATGGTAGATTTATTTTTCAGTGCTTTCGTGGTACTGCTTGCTGTAATGTAAAAGAAAAAGAATGACTCCATGCTGAAACATCCAGTGGTTTTACACAGTAACAGCCTTTTTCAAACAAAAGTGTCATCTTTGTTCTCTTAATCTAATGGCAAAAACAACAGGGAGCCTCCAAATATACTCTCCCTCTAGATCTGCATGCAATTTTCAATATAATGTTACAATTTTGAAACGGGCAAAACCTGCATTTGTTCCAGTAAGCTTTGATGCTCTTCTCTAAACCAGGCAACATATTTCACTTACAGGGCAAAAAACTGCTGAGCAAAGAAAGAACATAGAGGAGACTGGGAAATCTTGATTAATGTGAAGCACAATATTTTAGTGTACAGAAAAATACACAAGTGTACCAAGGTGTGTGTTTTTAATGTCAGAATAGAAAACCTGCATAGAATTTATAAGAATATAGATGCCCGCATCTGCTGCCACTTAAGTTCATTGACCACTCATGCAAATGTCAGGGGGATATTGACATCCAGGCAATTCCCAGTTTTTCTTTGGCAGATAGAAATGTGCAATGTAAAATCAGTAAAATCAATCTGCTTTCCAAGGCTTGTCTTTTTCCTTCCCAAAATAGAGATGCAGAATCTGAAACTCCAGAATTTAGTGTAGATCTCACTTCCCAACTTAATAGTTATTAATGAATTGCAAAAGTCATTACTAAATTGTAAGGTGTAAAACAATATGGGGAAAATGATTAAATATGCAAGCAGCTATTATGTAAAATTGCATTTAATCCAGTTTTCGGTAAGTTAAATGGAATTTGGCCTTGGTGCTGTCCATTCTTTTGTCTTGGACCCAGCTCCTCATTTGTATTCAGCATGTTGTGACTTTAGGGTAGTCACTCTCTCCAAACCCATCCTGCAACACAGGATTGTTATTGTGGGGAAACTAGGAGGAAGAAGGAGTAATAGGTATATTCACTGCCATGAGTTATTTATAAAAATCCTAAAGGCAGGATATAAATAAAAATAGATGACCAAGTGTGGTCCTGAACTATAACAAAATCGAACGTTCCTTCCCTTGAATATTGTGTGACATGCCACAAGTTGGAAAGAAGATGCCTAGGGGGTTAATAATGTATATTCCTCTCTTCAAGGACATTCTTCGTTAAAAGAAAAATAACTCAGAATGCTCTTTTTTCCACAATTCAGTATGTCAAATCTGTTTCAAGTTAGAAATGGAGGAAAAGAAAAAATTATATTGCAGCATCCTCAAAAGTGCCACTATAAAACAATAAATAACGCTACAGAAATTAAATATGAAGCTTCAGATTCATTGCACATAAACTGTATCGGAGCCAAAAATAATCTGCAATATAAACATTAAGGAAAAATAAAAAAATAAAGAATCCTGAAATTGTAAAGATTTACAAGATTTATTATAGCATAACTTTTTATAGACTATTGCAATGAGATGCAATATTAATTTTTTTTGTCTTGTCTAATAGAAATCACTTTTAAGTGCCAAATCTATATATGATTGTATCCAACATTTCTCAGATTACAGCTTTTACTTATTTTATAGATTAAAAATTTTATGCATATGCTTAGTATCATTTATGGTTCTTTTTTCTGTTATTATCTAAACTGTTGACTTAACAATTTATAAAGTGTGCACACTGGGAGGTTAATTTCTAAGGCTGATCTATATTTGCTTTCTCAGAGTAATGGTTCATTTTGACTTTAGTGTTGGATCAGTAAAATAAAACTACATTGTCCACAAAATTTCTGTAGTACACAATCTTACAAGGATTCTCTTTTCATGCTAATATGATGAAGACAGGATGTGCATATATAAACTGTTACTCTCAACATCAGCCAATCTTGTAATTTTCTTCTCTTCATTGAATTTGCAACATCACCATTAGCATCACTATTGAAACTGAAATACCATTCCTATGTGTTTCAAAACCGATATTGCCAAATAGCTCTTGTAAGTAAATGACTTGAGTGGTATCCAAAATATTAGAGTAATCAGATGATTGGATAAGGAGGAATTGTGTTTAATGAGGTTAGTATAACCTGGAAAGCAGATAGTATATTCAAGTAGATAAAAACCATCTGAATAACTACATACTGTAATGGATGCAAAGTTCAGTAAATTAGGGGAAAAGAAATTTTGTCTTAAATTGAGCATGTCAAAAAAAAAGACACACACACACACACACACACACACACATATATATATGTATGCATATATACATACATACATATATATATGAGCTGTTATGAGCTGTTACTCCTTGGAATTTCAATAAGCATGTTAGAGATGTGTAGAACATCTTGCAGAATACACTTGCTTCTATCATTCAGATGAAAATCTGACTGCAGTAAATTGTTACTACTCATATGAGTAGTAGTTCTGCAACTGTCACTGAAAGATGAAACCATGACTACTAGTTCCTACTGAAATTTAGCAAGATACAGTAGCATATGCTTTAAAACAGTTAGCATGTGCTCTGGGACTTGAAGTCTACACACTTTAAAGTTGCCAAGTTTGAAAAACACGGCTTTATTGTTTTATTTTAAAAAATACTTCAGCACAAATTTGCATAAATGGCATCATTTAAACTGTAACTGCATTTATAGTTCTACAATTATTTTCTTTTCAAGCCCTCCTGAGTTCTTAGAGCAGGCCTTCCTATTTGTGACATGGTGTTTTGTAGTTGACCTGCATTCCTTTCAAAACCAGTTAATCACACACAGCTGACCAGCATTCCTTCTCTTCTCCCCCACCACAAAAAAATCCCTTTCCAACCCACCTAATCAAATGCATTTCAAATACCCCAAATAGTTATTTAGACTTCATATATGTACAAGTGTAGGAGTGTGTTGTCCAAATATTCCTGTCAAGGAGTGCAGCATTAGTTTCCAAAATAAACCTTGCAGAATTTTTCTGTAGTCTCCATGTATAACATTTTCAGGATGAATTTTAGCCAAGCATTTTTTTTCTTTCTCCCTCAAAATGCAGCCTTAGCTAATTCCCACCACTTGGGTTTTTGAAAATGTAGGCAGCTTCCCATAATAGTATGATTGTACATTAAATGCAATGGGTAGTTAAAAGACAGTTTCTTTTACTTCTCATGTTACTAATACAGAACATACTTCTATGATCAAACATGGTTGAAGGTTCAATTTAATGATGTTCAAAAAACAGTGTGAAATGAATTAGCTGCCAGGCTCACTTATGCAGCATGATTTACCATTGCCTTTATGGTCTTAATTGTACTCTTCAATAGGAAGAGCCAAGAAATGAATTGCTAAGGCATTAAATATGGAACAAAGAACAAATGAAGCAAAAAGATTGTTCCTAGTTATATACTATATGCAATCTATGTATGGTAGTCATTTCTTCTACTTGTATTGCCAGATCAAAATTATGCATAATGTTAAGTTTAGCTCATCTCTTTTTGTATAGAATTTCAGCGGCATTCACTGATTTTTGTTTTAAAATTAAAACAAACTAACAAAGAACAAGAAAATTGGGATTGATAAAAAAACATGAGATTTACAGAAAAAAGATCTGGCCTCTAGATAGGAAAACATGTTAAATCAGAAAGTGTAATTAAAGTATAAATCATGAGAACATAGTTTCATACATTTTAAAAATCCATTCAAGCCAGCCAAAACACTTATTAACACAGTATTTTCCCATTTCCATATGATTTTAGTTTGAAATGATATCAGTTACTAAGTTAACTCCATTATGAAATTTTTTTGTTACTGTAAACCAAAGAGAGCAAGATGTAAGCATAAAAACAACTTGGCTTACATTTGACAGCAGATATATATATATCTATATAGATATAGATATAGATATATAGATATAGATACAGATACAGATACAGATACAGATACAGATATAGATATAGATATAGATATAGATATAGATATAGATAGATAGTTTGACTTCGTAGGTTTTCACGGGTGTTTGTATATACAAAGTTGGTGTCTCGGGTTTCTTCCCACGTAATTGTTAGCATGTCTTCAGAAAGATAGTGGCGATGTTTCAACGAAATCACATTCGTCATCTACTGGCCAATATTCTCTGCTTGACTTGTATGGACACACTGCGTGATCATAACTGTCATTCATCTATAAACGTTGGAGATGGGGTATTGTGATTGGCTGACAATGTTGCTGTATTCCGATTGGCCGGTGATCTGGCCTCATGGAAGAGAGAAGCTAGAAAACTTCTTTGTACATTTGAATAGTTTGCATCCCAAAATAAAGTTTACCATGGAGACAGAATCGAAAAAAGTTACCTTTTCTTGATGTACTAATCTACAAAAATACGATGGTACTTAGGACACACCATCTATCAAAAAAAGACATACATGAATCACTATCTCAATGCCCAATTGCCTCACCATCCAGAACAAATAAATTCTGTTGCCAAAATGCTAATTACAAGAAGCAAACATCTGGTAGATGAAGCACATTTACAGACAGAATTGTACACACTGACAAACGTACCATCATCAAACGAAATGAAACTAACCAACCTACTTCAAGACACCACATACAAACCCATAAACACAGATCCCACCACATACCTGAAAAAACCACCAGAACAAAAATAAAATCTAGCACCATAATGAAGATATCCATAAGTGAAGAGAATCATCCCCAGCTAAAAGTCATCAAGATGCTCCAAACTATACAGTCTCCCCAAAATACACAAAGATGGCATACCACTCAGACCCATAGTAAGATCCATAGGCTCATCACAACAAAACCTAGCCAGATACCTAGCCAAACAACTTCAACCATACACTGAATCAGCCACCTTGTACGTTAAAAACTCATACCACTTCATAGAAATAATAAAAAACCAACACATACAACCCAACGACCTATTGGTCAGCTTTGACATTGTATCCCTATTCACACAAGTACTGGTCAAGGAAGCCCTGTCAGTAATTAAAAAAAACAATATACCAACCACCCAATTACATCATTGGCCGCCTCGAGTTCCCCTTTTGGGTGAAGAGAGGTGGGATATAAATCAAATAAATAAATAAATAGAATTAGCATAACATTGCCTATCCAACATATACTTCATACACAATGGACAGAGATACAAACAGATAGAAGGTGCACCCATGGGATCACTTCTATCACTGGTCATCGCCAATCTCTTCATCAGGGATGGGTTCCTACCGGTTCACTGTTTCGAGTGAACGAGTTTCCTGATTGGCTGTCAAATGTGCATGGCGCGCAATTGACTTCAAAATCTTCATGGTGCTCTGCAAACACTCTGATCCAACAGCTGTGCTATCTATCTATCTATCTATCTATCTATCTATCTGTCTGTCTGTCTGTCTGTCTGTCTGTCTGTCTGTCTGTCTGTCTGTGTTTCTAATAGCTTTTCCTAATTAGGATTGAATGATAAGTTTTTACAATTTGATTATTGATTGGTGATGACAAATAGCTTAGGGTTTTTTTTCTGAAATACTTGCAAAAGTGTTTCCATTACTGAAGTTGTTTATACTTGTCTGGAAGCAGGGTCTTTTCTTTTTTCTATCTCTTTGTACTTTATTTTTTCTTTACCTTTTATGTTCTTTTTAGTTTGTGTTAGTCTTTTATCTTGATACTTGTAAGCCCTAACAAAATTATTATAAAAAGGAAAAAGAGTCAGTGGGATTGAAATAAAAAGATGGTAAAACAAGTTAAAAGTTAAGTGCATAGCCAGAAATATTGATTAAAAATAAGAGATAAGAAAGCAGCCACAAACTGTCTTTCTTGCTCTCAGTAAAATGTATAACACCAAAAGTTTGTGAAGCAAAGTTACTGCTATCCTGACTCCAAATGTAAAACTACATGTAAAAGGCACTATCTAAGATAATAGACTAATTGGATTAAGGATAGAGTAGTAGAAGAATCCAACCACAGGAAACATTTAACCCTTTGTCACAGAAGGATGGACAGATTTTCCAAATTAAAGCATTGAGTAAAAATGTAATTATGTGTAGCCCAGCCAACATGTCCTTCTGAATAAAAACAAAAGGCCCACACCTTGATTTCTATAAGGGACAAAAAAGGTATTATATAAAGTGACAAAGAATCTACTGAAACTGGTCTACGGTAACATCTGTGATCAATGCATGCCATTACATAAGATGAAAACTTGCTGACTTTTATAAATTATTATTCTATGTTTACTCATTTATTCATTTTTAATTGCTCAGTAGGAAATCAAGTGTTACAGAAGTTCAAAAAATGTGTGCCTTTGAGAAGCAACAGATTTGACCAGTAGGCATCTTAACCATTTTCCCAGCAATTCATTCATTCATTCATTCATTCATTCATTCATTCATTCATTCATTCATTCATTCATTCATTCATTCATTCATT
>JANHGC010004119.1:642364-653301 GCA_027560395.1 Boaedon fuliginosus | reverse complement strand
AAACAGTAATTAGGACAAAGAAATGATGTTGAGTTGGCCACGCCCACCCAGTCACATGACCAACAAGCCACACCCACATAGTCACATGGCCGCCAAGCCACGCCCATGCAGTCACATGGCCGCCAAGCCACGCCCATGCAGTCACATGGCCGCCAAGCCATGCCCACACAGTCACATGGCCGCCAAGCCACGCCCTGAAAATTTCCCTTATTTTCAAATCCAAAACTTGACAGGTATGGAGCCCTCTGACATAGGAAGCTTGGAATGGGACCACGGAACTTGTGGTCCTAGCTTCCAATGGCACCAGAAACGAGACTGGAAGTCTGTCTATTATTGATAAAATCTTGATTTCCTTGATATGTCCAAGTATTTCTTTTAATCTGTGAAGGGTAAAGAGATACATTTTAGATTTGTAATCTCAGTCTGTTAAAAAGTGCCATGGTGTGTAATAGATATATGGATTGTATGTTAATCTTGTGCAATTCTAATACAAGCATGGGGATATTATAAAGAGTTAGAAATAGTGCTTCTTGATATTCAATCTCTTCTAAAATTTTAGGAAATAACAGTGTAACCATAAATATGGAAGAGAAAATAAATGTCGTTATAGCTATTTGTTTTAATAATTTATGGTGTAGAGTTTTCACTCCCTGTAGTATGATGAATTTAACAGCTGGACATCTGTGATTTGCATTCATTTGTACTAGGAAAGCATGGTTCTTGGCAAAAATGCAAAACCTGACATAATGCTACAACATTTATTCATTATTTTATAGAAGAAATAAGAAATGAAATGCAGTCTGCACATAGAGAAGGTGAAAGCAGATTTCTATAACTTTATATACATAATAAGCAAATTTTCTATCCTGAATGTGATTTTTACTATTTGTATAATTAGCAAAGCAAAAATGCTTGAATGCTGAGATACAGAGAACGATATTGTCAAGAAAATATTACACAGCTCTAACCCTTTCATCAAAGAGGTTGTCCAGAGCATCAAGTTAAGTAAGGTGCCAAATTTTAAATATGTAGCAATAAAAGTACATTTTATGAGGGTGAATGTGCTGATTGCATGGTTCTCCAAGGGTACCAATTTCTGGCAGCTAATATTAGAGCCTCAACTGACAATGTAGCAAGGGAGCCATTAAACTAGTTCATTCTGGTAAGGCTGGATTGGCTGGTGAGATAGTTACATTTAATATAATATATAATGATGAATCCATTTCAGAAACACACCTAAAAATGGACAATACATTTTCAAATACTTCAGAAATGGCTGATAGAGATTCAATAGACTGTATTCTGGTTATGAGAATACGTAAAGAAACACATGCTGAGGTTATGCATTATAAGATTGTTAAATCAGCTAGACTAGTTCTTTAGTAACTGGACTCAATGAACCTGTAACTTATAATGTAAGAGTTAATTGCAGTGCTTCATAGATGATTTCCTATCAACACTAGGGAAATGTAATTTTTTTCAACCTCATTGTGACTATTTCACATATTCAAAGCATAAAACAAAATGCATGTTTTAAAAACTTTGTTTTGAGATAAACCACTATTTTTTAATAGTTTTGCTTTGAAAATTCCAGCTGTTCTAAGCTGCACTTGGGCTGTTGCTTTTGTGATTTGTGATAGGGCTTGGGGTTTTTTTTGTTTTTTGTTTTTGTTTTTTTTAAATACTGTTTCTAGCCTAACTACTGTACTGGCAAGAACCAATCATGTGCTGTTAAATGCATAGTCAGACAAAAGAATGATAGTTTATAGTTGCATATTTGTCAGGTAGTAATACACTTCACGTCAACAACCTGCAACTGAGTTATTTCTATTTTTAGCAAGCTTCCCTATTAGAAAATTATAGGTAAGGAGCAAAATCATTGGACTGTATTGCATTTGCAATCAGAAATTGCAAAATTCAGTCTCCCTTCTGAAGTATGGTGACTCTGCTCTAGGCTATGCCATTGTGAGAGCAGTTGAATGATTTCTGGAAGTAAATTCTCTAAACTGAATATGGTTTGAAGAACTCCAGATAGAGTATTCTAGCCAGTATGACTCTTGAAACCACTTCTAGCTTGGATCACTGAATCATTTCAATAGAAGAGAATTTGTGCATCTCAGACAGCACCAAGGACCCATTGAATTATTTCAGAACAGCATGGTTTGGAGGGAGGATACATGGCCTGGAGGGGGAGCATTACGTTTTAGACTTGTGCCAGCTCATGCAAAACAGAAGCAAGGCAATATTAGTGTAAAAAGCTTTATTGCCATGCAGTAAACTTACTGAGAGAAACTGAGGTTAATTAGTTGAAGAACATGATAGTTGCCTTGAAACTTAAAACATCACTGATCACTTAGCAGGAGAAAGGCAGACATAGACACACAGACTTTGTCCATAACCATCCTGGGTTTTAGCACCAGAGAATTTCCTGAGCTGATCTCAGTATCAAGCCCAGGGACTGAGCACAGGGCAAGTGGCAAGAATAACAGGATATGCAGGTGCAAAAATAGTTTTCAAAGGAAAAGCAGGAGCCTGAAGACTACTACTCTCTCCTCTCATGGAGATGTGCTGATTGCCCTTTATAGCTACAGAAAGTTCTCAGGCCAGGTGCTATGCTATACTATGGCCTTTCATTATCTTAATGATGCCCCAACTGTTAGCTGCTGAAGCTACCAAAGTCTTTCTGGTCTGCCTCTTCAGCCTCTGGGTCAGAGGATTCAGAACAAATCATAACAGGAGTTCTTGAATCAGTGATAAGCCAAAACAATCACAACATGCAAACAAAAAATAATATAAGTATTCTATGGGTGTTTTTGTTGAGTTTACACCAAGCAGCTTGATTGCAGAGAAAAAAATAACATCTTTAAAAATATTAAAACTTACTTGATCTTAGTAAATGGAATGCCAACATGAAAAAAATTGTTGAAGGAGATTTTGTTTTAGTACAAAAATTAAGGAAATCTTACAGAGAAAATGTTGCAATTGAAAGAATTGTTAAAGAAACTAGCCGCTCCCTGACTTTTATCTGAGAGCTACATGTTCCAGAAATTTTATTTAAGCTGAAAACTTATTATGTTTTCTCTGTTGAGAAGGAGAAGGGATGGAAAACTTTTTTAAAAATAATGGCTTTGTACTCCAACTGTTTATATGAGGATGTATGTTATTTTAATGTTTTATAAATCATCGCATCACCCAAATTTTCTGGAGTTTGATATCACTCCACATAGGCTTCATGTCCACATACTATTAGGACAATGGGGTGAAAAACAATAGATCAGAAGCTGTTCCCAAACTTCCTAGTTTTCAGTGGCAAGAACACTTGAAATAGGTCAAGTTACTGTTTCAACAAATTCAAGCCTCTCAATACATTTCAAGTTGTGTTCCATCAGAATAAAGCTAGATCCCAACACTGAATATTTTTGTTTTTACATGAGAACTAAAATGCCTTTAATATGCAAAGATTCCAGAAGAGAACTGCATATCTAAATGTAGCTTATCTCTGTTTAATACTAGAAAAGGTGGCATAGTGCAATCCCTTCTTTTTGGCATGTCTTAATTGTAATAAAAACTCTGACTAATAAATGTTAAAATCACTGACCAGATTTTTCACATAGCTGAAGTTGATGGTCAGTAAAATCATTCTTAATGATAAATGTGTGGAATATGCATTTATTAACAGTTTGTATATGATTTGTCAGCAACTTTCACAGTTTATACCACAATGAGGATTTGAGGTATGTTAATAAAATCCATTTTGGTTTTTTTTTTTCTTCTAATTTTTAAAAAATTTTGAAGGACAATTTTGCATAGCAACTTTTCATTTCAAGAAATACTTGCAGGTAAATAACCATGCAGTTCTGTCTCTGTCACATACACACACAGAGAATTTTTAATGCATATATTCCTTGTTGAATATATTCCCTGAATTAATGCATCAGATATAAAACCTATGGTTGGTTTGATTTTAAGTGATTATCTATTCCTCATTCTCAGTTGGCTCACAGAATATTCTTTTTCTATACACTGAGTATTTCTAATTGCCCTCAGGCATATATTCACAAAATTGATATCACAGATTCTGATTTCTTTAGCAAATCAAAATCTGTGATTTAGTGTAATCTACCAAAAGCATTTTTATTATTGCTCTGCAGGCAAATCAGGTTAGTCAATTCCTTTTGCATATGAGCTTATTCTTTGTTTCAATAAATTTAATTTATCCTGCCAAGATGTCTAATAACACCTGTCATAGTCCATGTTCCCTTTGGGGATCATTAATATATTTTACTTATATTCTCTGAACCACCACCATTATCAACAAAGAGCAGCTATTAAAGGTCCTTTTGCCAGAGGACAAATTTCAATTGTTTTCCTAACCACTCTTTGAGAAGTTCCTGACTCCTGTTTTTTTGCATTGACTCATGACTCTTTCATTCATGATTCATCTCTGACCAGTCTCTGGAATATGGTTTGTAGTCTTTTGATTCTGTTGTTCTTAAATATATCTTCTACCACTGAAGAAATTTTGGGTATTGAGGAACTCCTCCTTGGCTGATTTTATACAGAGTCTAAAGGTATACTTGTTTTACTTAGCTCTTTGTGGGAAACTTTTTATTCTGCCAAGTTTTTTTTTCTACTGCAGTTTCTAACATTGATAGGTTTGCTTTCATAAACAGTGTATGTGTATGTGTGTATCCCCTTATGAGGATTTGGTGATGTGAAACCCAAAAAGAAGTCTAGTCCAAGTGGAAGAAATAAGCTTATTTCTCTAGTTTTCATGGAATGTGATCTAGCAGTGCTTTTCCAACCCTGTTTGAGGGCTGTTACAGTGAACATTTTGGAATTTATCCAAAAGGTGATTTTTCAAGAGGCAACTGAACTTTCTGGTGCAACCATGAAAGAAAGGGACAACCATGACCTGGATGACTAAGAATCTCCATGAACATTTTGGAATTTACAAAGTCTGAAATCTATGATGATACATTTGAAATGGACTTTGTGTGCATTGTTTCCATCCAGTTTTTTAAAAATGCATTTAATGTTCTGATTTTCCCATGTCTTTTTAATGAAATTGGCTGGATCCAATTTGGTTATTGCAGTATGGTGATGCAACTATTTAAAGAAATATAGCCTTGTGGGATAGTCATGTAAATCTGTAGAGAAGAACTGATCTGCTTAGTCCATAAAGGAAAAGGTCCTTGTTATGTATAAAAAGACTACACCTAAAGAAGTTATCCTTATATTCTGGATAGCCCACAAACTGTAGGGACCCCATATAACTTCTCTCTGAATGAATTTTAAAATGTGGTGATCAAACAGCAGACATTACTGGAAATCTCTGATTATCTGTGTCATATAATGGAGTATGATCAGTTATAGCTATTGTGTGCTAGTTTTAAACAATACTTTTATTCTGGCTTGCTTCAAATCTACCAGGTCTCCATAGGGAGGTACGAACTTTTGAACTTAAGGAGACTTCTGAATAAACATGATAAGGGATAAGGTAATCTCGGTCCCAGAATTCCCCCCTCCACCGAAATCAATCACATTGTTTTACTCAGTGGCCCAGCTGCTAGCCTTTTGTTTTTCTTAGAAAAAAAGTGTTGCTTCTAATTCATGTATAGGCTTTGAAAATGCATCTAACCCTCCCATTTAAATTTTATGTAAGATGACTGAGCACATAATTTATCCTGTAACATTTGTTTTTCTTGGCACACTGTGTTAACTAGAAGAGGAAAAATGAAAGGGAAAAAAGAAAAGCTGGTGAAACAAGGATGCTCAGTCAATGAGAGAAAAGCCAGACTATGTAGATGACATCTAATAAAAACAATGTTATTTTACTTCATTTAGACAGAGGAAAAATGAGCAACAGAAGTTTTAGCAGGTAGAAATAATCAGTGCTCCTGAGAGTATATTACAATCCCTTATCTAGCTTATAACTGTCAAAGCTGTGTCTTGATATGTCAGATTGTCACTTTGTTTGGATATGTGAATTTATAGCATAATACTGTTAATAGACCATCTTTCTAGTAAAGGGCTGTACAAAAAGAAACCCCCTACCTTTCTCAGTTTTGTTTTGAAATGTTTTCCATAAAGCATGAATATAAGGAATGCAAATTTAAAATGGGAACAAATAGACTTTTAAGATAACTAGTTTTCTAATAAGCTCAAGGATTTTGACAGAAAAGGAACAAAACACATTCAAAAAGGTGCAGCTTAGTGCTCGCTTCGGCAGCACATATACTAAAAAATTGGAACGAAAAAGGTGCAGCTTAATCTTATTGTATAGATCAAATTTTTCTTGAATGATGGTTGGAAAGGTTTGAATTTTTAAATGTATCATTTCCATTATTTTTTTGCCAAGTTGTAGCTTTACAATAAAAGCATTTGACCTTAGAGAAGAGTAAACATTTTTTAGATATTTCAGTAATTGCCCAAATTTTGTGAAGAAAAAATATGCTTCTTGAAAAGTGGGCTCCTTAATAAATTTGAATGGTTTAAGCCTGAAAAATATGAATATGCTTAAATAAAGCAGCTTATTTTGAATAAATTCTATTAGCAGATTTATATGTTATAAGCTTCAGTAGAAAATAGAATAGAAAATAGGAACATAAAAACATAGCCACAAGCCACCAGGACAAGGCCAGTCATAGCGTTTTGTTTTTCACAATGGCCCACTGAATATCTCTGGGGTGCTGTCAAAAAAGAGGTGGAGAGATAATCACCTCTCTTAGTTCCATGGCAGCTCATATTTAGATGCATGCTGTTACCTCAATTCAGAGGTAACATTGAGTCCATAAGAGACTAGCCCTTGATAGACCTGTCCTCCATCAATGTACACAACCTTTTTAAAAAAATCTCAGCAGGATAGCAGTTATTATCACATCTTGTAGTAAGCAATTCCACAGCTAATTATGCATTGCATAAGGAAGTGCTTTTTCTCATCTGATTTAAGACTCCTTTCAATCCACTTTATTGGATGGCTCTTTTTCCTAGAATTAGAGAAAGAAAGAACCAACCAATGGATCAATATTCAGTTTATAAAAAAAAAAAAAAACCCAACCCCTACACTTGAAGAAAAATGCTAGGGGAAAAAACTGTATATTTTAAATAAATGCAAAGATAATAAATTTATTTGCACAATATACCGACTGCATGGCAAGGCCTCCAGGATCTCCACGGATTGTTATCAGGTCGGGGAGGCACTGACGAAAGCAAAAGGAGTGGAAACAAAAGTGCAGCTGTAGCTGTTAGCCCGGTCTGTTAGCTCAGCTCTGAAAGCAGCCCCACAGACTAGCGCTGCCAAGCATCTTTTTGACCAATGCCAGATCTCTTGGCCACAAAATTGACGAATTAGAGCTGCAGATGGCAGCAAGCTGGCTTCTCCGTGAAAGCTGTGTGATGATTGTCACAGAGACCTGGCTACATCCAGTTGTACCCAATGCAGGAGTGGGGTTAACTAGCTGTGTCATTTATTGCTCCAATGGAAATGGCAACTCCGGTAAGAGCAAAGGAGGAGGACTCTGTATCTACATCACTATATACATAGTGATTGGTGTGTTAACAGCAGAGTAGTCTATATGTATTGTTCCCCAGATGTGGAACTGATGACTGTCACATGTAGGCCATTTTATCTGCCTAGAGAAATCACCGTGATAATTATTATAGCTGTTTATATTCCACCTGGTGCCAATGTCAGCATGGCTCTTTCTAAGCTATATGACGTCATCTCAAGGCAGCAGTAAATTCATCCAGAGGGCATCTTGTTGTTGTGGCTGGGGACTTCAATCAAGCTTGTCTAAAGAAAGTTCTCTAAGTTTGTGCAGTATGTGCAGTTCCCCACCAGAGAGAAGAACACTTTAGACCATGTGTACTCTAACCTGAAACAGGCTTACAGAGCAATCCCACTCCACCACCTGGGTACATCCAACCATCTTTCACTGCTGTTATGCCCGAAATATGTCCCTCTCAGGAAATAACTGAGCCAGTCACGAAAATGGTTAAAATCTGGCCAGAGGGTGCTCTCAGTCAGCTGCAGGACTGTTTTGAAACTACTGAGTTGAGTATCATTTGAACATTAAGACCTGCATGAATACACCAATGTCATACTCTCTTACATCAAAGTGTGCACAGACAGCATAACAGTGGACAAGTGCATCAGAGTCTATGGGAATTGTAAACGAGTAAATGACTGCTGAGGTACAGATGCTTCTGAGAGCCCAGGATTCTGCCTTTAAGGCAGGGGACAGTGATAAATATAAAGAGGCCAGGGCAAACCTTAGAAGAGGCATTAAGATGGCAGAACAAAAATACAAACATAAGATGGAGAACCATGTAGGAGACAACAACCCAAAGCAAGTGTAGCAGGAACTGCAGAACCTAACTAATTATAAGGGCAACACAAAGAACATGGTCAATGCTGATGCCTCATTGGTAGAGGAGTTGAACACCTTCACCCACTACAAGGTGAAAAGACCAGACCCTGTAGCCTCTGCCCACCAGCCTTCTGATTCCCAGCCACTCGCCTTATATGAACACCAAGTGAGAGCTGCATTGAAGGCTGTGAATCCCAGAAAAGCTGCAGATAGAAATAGGGTGCAAGGGGTAGTGGTAAAGACTTGTGCTGACCAATTAGTAGGGGTCCTGATAAGGATCTTTAACATCACCTTGGAAATGGCCAATATTCCATCATGCTCAAAAGCAGCTACTATTATCCCAGTCCGAAGAACACAGCAATTAACTGCCTAAATGACTACAGACTTATTGCACTAACATCTGTAGTGATGAAGTGCTTCAAGAGATTGGTTCTCCAACACCTTAGGTCATGCCTCCCACTGGACTTTGACAAATATCAGTTTGCCTACAGGGAGAATAGGTTGACAGACGATGCCATAGCTACTGCATTACGTTCTGTAGTGAACCATCTGGAGAAACCGGGAAACTATGTCAGGATGCTTTTCATAGACTATCGCTCGGCCTTCAATATCATTCTGCCGAACATCCTTATTGAAAAGCTAACAGACTTGGATTTTCCCTCTTCCATCTGTGACTGGATCAAAGACTTTCTGAGGGACCGGCCACAAACAATGAGGGCTGGGTCTGTCATATCCACCTTCCTGAAGCTTAGCACTGGCTCTCCTAAGGGCTGTGTGCTCAGTCCCTACCTGTACTCACTGTACACACATGATTGTGTAACTTCTGACCCATCCATTGTGATCATTATGTTTGCAGATGATACCACCCTATTGGGTCCCATTACATGTGGAGACAAAACAGCATACAGAGGGGAGTTTCAAAAATTATCTATATGGTGCTTAGAAAAAACTTGCACCTGAACATCAGCAAGACAAAGGAGATGGTGTTAGACTTCTGGAAGAAGAGAGAAGAACCTGCCCCACTTTACATCAAGGGGGGCTGTGTGGAGCGTTTCCTCCTTTAAATTCCTGTTCTGTCCAACACCCAAAAACCATGGATCAAGCCCAATTCTTAAAACAGCAGTGTTTATTTAACAGCACAGTGAAATAGTCTGTCTTTGCAAAAGACTAAACAATAACTCATAATGCCAGTATCTACTGGCACGTGTCCCAATGAGTCCAGGCAAAATGCCAATTGATAAGGCACTCACCAATGCAGAGAAAATAAACACCGAACAGGAATTTCCGGACTTCCGGGGTGACTTCTGGCAATACTGGGCACGAACTTCGAGAGCTCCGCAGGTTCGCCCCAGGCCCCCTGATTTCTGTACCCACCAAGGGGTCTGAACCATCCTGTAGGGAAGGCTCAGTGAAGGAGCGTGGGGGGAGAGGCAGAAGGGGTTATGTGCACCCCTCCCTCACCCACCATGAGCTCTAGCCAGTGTCGGACGGGATGGAGCCAGAAATGTCGACCATTTAGCCAGAGCCCCCAGGACAAGCTAAGCACAGGAGGAAGAGTAAAGAATCCAAGTGGAGATGTGATTGGGTGAGCAGAGGTGTTAAATTGAGCAAAGGACCCCAAAGAGAATTTTTAAAAAGTGGCTGCAGTGAATAGAGAAAGCAGTGGCAGGAAAGTGACGCAGCATTTGAAAGAAGGTCTGTCTCGAAATTCTCTCCCCCCCCCCCTTCTTTCCTTTTGCTGAATGGAGGAACTGGAGGCAGATAAAACCTTATGAAATTGGAATTAAAATTAAATTGGATAAATCCGGACAAACTTGGGACTTGGAAGAATAACATTTGGAAATAAAATATTTTGACTTTGATAATTTCAACAAGGTGGGTGAATGTGGAAAAAAAGCATTTACCAGAGATCAGAATCACTGTGCCATGGCGTTGAGCATGTTGGACGAAATGCAAAAAATAGCTTTTGAAATTAAAAGATCTGCTTCTGAAATGATGATTAACTTAGAGACTATGGGAAATAAGGACAATGCTAATCAAATGGTGGATGATATTGGAGAGGCGGAGACAGAGCAGAAGGAGGAAGGTGAAAAGGACGTAAAAATGGCGATGGCGGCAGTGCGACAAAAGAATTGGGACATTAGAAGTTATCTACTTCGCAGTTCGAAGACAGCGAGCAGAGAGACTGAAGTTGGAGAGAAGGCACGGCAAAAGAGACTGGAAGAAGCAAGAAAGAAAATTATTATGTATAGTGGAAAGATGAAATTAACTTTTAAATAGGACATACAACTAGAGAAAAGGGAGAAGGATAGAGAAGAAGGACAGAAAGGGAGATTTATAAGTGAAAGGGGGGAAAAGGAGGCAGACTTCCAGAAGAAGATGAAAATGGATGACGGGTAAAAAATAGAAATAAAATGATACGAGGAGTCGAGTCACAAGGGTATTTGATATTAATGTTTTTTAACTGTAATTTTTTTATTAAATATGTATTTTTGTTTTTACTTTATGGCATAGATTAAATGAGTATAGATATAATTCTAGTAGGGCTTATATTTACAGGGTAAG
>JANHGC010004119.1:626656-642264 GCA_027560395.1 Boaedon fuliginosus | reverse complement strand
GTATAAACCGAGGGTGACTTTTTCAGCTTATTTTGGGTGCTGAAAAACTTGGTTTATACTCGAGTATATACGGTACCTCCTTTTACTGGTCCACAATAGAAAGCATTCTCATTTATTGCATTACAGTGTGGTATGCCAGCTTGACAGCCGCGGATAGAAAGACATTACAGAGGGTGATGAACACAGCAGAAAACATCATGGGCTGTACCCTGATACTACTAGATGACATCACTTGGGTTTGCTGCCTTAGAAGAGTGAGGAAAATCATCAGGGATGACTCACACCCTGGTCAGCACTTCTTTATCCTCCTACCATCGGGATGGAGATATAGAACCATAGCCAGCCACACGAACAGGCTGAAGAACAGTTTTTATCCATGGGCTGTCAGACTCCTGAATGAAAAATTACTTTACAACAATGTAGTATGACTGACTTGCGGGGCCAGCACAATGTACAATGTGTTCACATTGGTGCAATAGGATTGTGTGTTTGTATGTTTGTTTGTTTTGTTTTATTTTATTTTATATTTTATATTTTATTTTATTTTATTTATACCCCGGCTCTCTTCCCTGGTTGTCAGTAGGATTCACTGGGTTAGGAATTTTCTGCCTTTCACTGTGAGTTGCATAGTGTTGGGGGGGCACAAAGGGAGGGTCAGCCAATCTCATTGTACACATGTTGTACTCTGACAATAAAGTTTTGAACTGAATTGAATTGAAATTTCAATAAAAGTTTAAAAGCAACCAAATTTCCCCAAAGATAAAATAACATTTAAATAACAAAAATCTAAAAGTTACACCAATAGGCACATATTAGTAAAATTCAAGATCATTACCTTGAAAATGTTGACATGCAACATTTTGCAACATTGTGTGGAACAAAAAAAATTATTTATCCTTTCTGATAATAGGAAGTTAGTATAAAATTAAATAGACCAACCTGGGAGGTGAAATAACAAAGGAAAAATTAGGTATCTTCAGCTGTCATTATAAAAAGAAAAATATAATAATATATGAAGGGCGGATTCAACTGCAGTAGAGCTGCAGGGGCAGGTTTAGCAGGCTGTAGGGACTTTATTAATCCAATGCATAGGATAGGATGTCAAACCTGGCCCCAGAGAATAATCTCTGTTGAAAGTAAGTGACATAACCCAGCTAACCAGTTGCCAGATAGGGCTTCCTGTTCAATCTCTAGTGTGCTTTGAGATCAAACTGTTGTGCTTAAAAGTCTTTCTCTGATGATTTTACTGGCCTAGATATAGTCTAAAAATTGCAGAACATCTGAAGGAAGGCACATAATGAGACTTCTATAAACATTTCTTGAAAATGCTGTGTGAGAACTGAAATTGGTCCAACAGGATACAGTAAAAGGAAGTAACCCTATGGGGCAATAATGACATTTTAACTAGTAATTAAATATTAACAATCATGCTTTTCCAAAAACCAGTTTTTGGAATACACATTTAGGTGCTTGAAATGCTGCTCTTATAAATTTAATTTGTCCTGTTTGTCCATGACTTATAACTTATAACCCATCTGAGAAACTATAAAGAAACTGAACTAAAAGATCTAGCAACAAATAGTCATAGAACTTAAAAATGTATTTTTATACCTTTTGAATGGAAGGATTTTAGAAACAATGAGGAGCTTTTTAAGCATCTTGACCTGGAATCAGCAATCTGGTCCCTGCATAGGGACCAGAGGCCATGCAACTACAATTTCCTCCTCTAGCTCACATAAACCAGCATTGGGCAGATGGAGGTGGATTTGTTGCTCCACCTCCACCTAGACAGCTGGTAAAACTATCATCATAATGGCTACCCAAGGAGGCACTGCTCATAACAGCCTAATGAATAGTTGCTCTCTCCTCTTGTAGGTTAGATGTATTTTTTTGGGGGGGGGTTGTGGGTTCCATGACTTCAGATATTTAAAACTCACTTGCTCATTCTCCCCTCTACATTCATTCTTGCAATGTCTGTTTTAGGTGCCAAGCCAGTGATGATATTCTAACCGGTTTGCCTAATTGCTGGGTTGCACTCAATTGGAAAGAATATCACCGCTGGCCCTGTCCCAGCAGCACCAGCTGAGCAAGGTATGCTCTGGGCAGCACGTAGACTCTGTAATCTCTCAGCCAGTTAAAACTGGCCTCCAGGCCATGCGCCGCCGAATCCATACCACCACCACCCCGATTGCCTCACAGGCGGCATGTTGTAATTGGCTGCAAGATTGCAGAGTCTACATGCCGCCTCAGAGCATACCTTGCTCAGCTGGTGCTGCTAGAATGGGGCAGGTGGACGGGGTCAGCGGTGATATTCTTTCCGGTTGAGCGCAACCCAGTAATTAGGCAAACCAGTTAGAATATCATCACTGTGCCAAGCATAAACCTTTCTAATTCTATTCAGTGAACTAATTGGTGGATACTTAGCAGAATCATACCTTCCTGCTTTTTAAAAAATTGGGGTAATTATAGCCATCCCAACATTAAGGTCTCACCAGCTAACATTAATTTCAGATTATTATTATCAGGCATCTTGCCCGGCTTCAGGGGAGAGGGAAACTGGTAGCCAGTTGGGACAGCCTGCCTACCTGGCTGGACAACCACAAGTTCTTCCATCTGAGACTCCTAAAGAGATTCAAAATGAACTTCCCATGCCACTATATGAATCTGATTTATTAGGAGAAACAAAGAAGCTGTTTTGATATGATATGCCAAAATAAAGAGCTGGGTTTTTTTGAATGCTGAAGACAGAAATTGCTACTGCTTCATAGAAGCCTATTTTAAATCTTCAGATGGAATATTTACTCTCCTCCCCCACCCCAAATAACCTGATAGTAGATATTTGTACAGTATCTTTATATCCAGGGATGGGTTTCTCCCTGTTCGCTGGGTACCCGCTTCGTGGATGTGCTGCCAGATGGGCTGTCAAAAGCGCGCCGCGCGGGATCGCGTTCAAAAACTTTGTGGTATTCTGCAAATACTCTGATCCAACAGTTACAGCTACAGCTGTTGGATCAAAGTATTTGCAGAATACCACGAAGTTTTTGAACGTGATCCCGTGCGGCGCGCTTTTGACAGCCGATCTGGCAGCGCGTCCATGAAGCGGGTAACCAGCGAACCAGGAAAAACCCATCCCTGCACGGCAGCATCATGTGACATATTGGGACTTTTCCCCCATTCGCTAAACCGGGCAGGGGCAGAGCCAACACGTGATGCATCCGGCCTGCATACAAACCTTATTGCTGAATTGCACAACAAGCCATTCCTCAAGGTTTTGACTATGTTTAACGTTCAAGTGTCTGGGAATCTGTCTCAGGTTTTTTTTAACTGAATTTGCATAATTGTCCATAATCTCAGGTGAGTTTAAAATTTTGAAATGAAAATCTTTCTGGTTTTCATTCTATTTAATTCATATAATTCTTGCCTCATCCTCTTCCAGTGGGAGTATCTACCTGCAGATCGCACTGAGTTTTATGTCATTTTTGAACTTGCACAGAATTCCAGAAGGAATTACAGTACAGAAGCAAACCCTTTGTTTTCAATCCCTTTCCAAGTCAAATGAATATATAAGAGAGGGACAAATCATGTTTCATTCTACATAGCTTTTATATTTTTTCCTGCATGAAATTAAGATTTGTTTGAAAAGCTAATCACGTTAAAGATCAAAAGAAAATATTAAGCTATGCTAATCTTCCCTGAGCAGTGCCTCTAAGTACACTGAGACTACAATTCTGACAATTCCCAACATAGCCTTTTTTTCCCAGTGCAACTAGAGAATATCAAGTACGGAAAAATTGGATTGTATGTTTAGGTACTCTAGTTTAAGCTGGAATAAGTTACTTTTTGCTTTTTCATATTGGTGTTAATTGGATAAGAACATTTTATTTATAGCACATGAGGGCTCTGCAGCAATCAGAATTCTGAAATAAAAAAAAAAAGATTTGGAGTATGTAAAGGCACCCATGTTGCCTCATCAGCAACTCCTAAAGAAGTTGCTTTTTCCTATGCTTTAATTTAAGGAGATGCAAACAGAGGGAACATGTATGCCCATGTCTGCTTCAAATCACCCTTTCCTTTCCAAATCTAGATTGTTGCTCAGCTGTACTTTACCTAATTGAATTTTTCTCAGTTTTAACTCTTTGTTAGAACAATTTTATTTATATATAAAAGAGGAGAAAGACTCCTTCACCTCTCTATATCTATAAAAGAGATGTGTTTGTTTGTATGTGCTCTATACAAACTTACAGTTCTCCACCAATCTACCTCAAACTTCACAGACAGATAGCTAAGCATAGTAAGATCAGCACTGTCAGGGGCACAAAGAGGACACTCTTAACGAATAAGCAGCAACTCTCTACTGAGCATCTGCAATTTTATCTCTTTCTACTGAGCACATGCAGTTTTCAAACTGACTGAGGCACTATATTCAAACAGGCACCATGTTTTATACATATAAATTCCAGGTTTGCCCCAACAGCAATGGGCCCAAGACACACAGAGCAGCCCACGCCACCAAGAAAGGTCACCTATGATGTTGGAGGGGGCGCAGGAGCTTAAGAAGGCCCGCAAATGGCTGCAGCCCAGTGCCCCTGTCAAGCCCCAGCTGCCTTTCCTCAGAGACAGCCTGGCCGAAGCAGAGATGTAGGAGCGGGGGTCGGGGGCTTCAGAAGTCCTGCAAATGCTGTGGTCCAAATATACTACTTTAAAAAAACAAAACAACTAAGGCTGCATCATAAGCTAGTAATATGTAATTATATGAAGCCTCTCTAATTAAAAAGCAGACAATATGTTGTTCCTGGATACAGCAAGGCCTCAGTCCAAAACTGCAATATATATATATATTTCTCTTGGCTTTAATGGATCCAATATTTTAAGACCTGTTCAAGGAATAAATGCATTTGTCTCTGCCACTGAGAAATACAGATGCCCTGTGAAGCAAGGGACAATAAGCAAGGGATAATAATTCTTTATTGTCTTATCAGGCAAAGGACAGTCATTCATTATAAATTGATTGATTGAGTTCACAAACACATATAGGCACAAAGCTACTTCATAGTTTTTTGAAAATGTAATCCTAAAAATCATATCTGGCTTTTTCCATCTTAAGAAATTTTGTATCCTCAGAGTACGTAATAGGGTATGGAGGAAAAAACCACCACCTTCTGCTAACAAGGTCCACGGTCAGTTCATGGAGTCTTAAATAGTTCATCTCTTCCTCAAAGAATCACCTACAATATGTTTTTGCACATAAAAAGGCAATGTGCGTGAAATGATAAAAAGGTTTGGAATAATTGCTTCAAGCTTTTATTTGAACAGAGAAAGAGACTTGTTACTAGTCTTCTCCTTTCCTAAAGATGTATCCCAGACACAACTTGGACTATTGGGAAAGTTGAGGATAATGGAGTCAATTATTTGATTTGTGCTTAAGTCCCCTTGCCTTACCTACAAAATTACTATAAAAACACAATTTTTAGAACTGTATATTAACTCTGAATACACCTATTCAGTTCACCTAATCCAATGCATAGATAAATATACCTAGTTCTCTATATAAAACAAATAATATTAAAGTTATCAATTAACTGTCATCACATTCTTATCTTTTGATAAAAAAGTATTGCTGCATTTAAACTGAATTGAAAATTTCAGAATAATGCACAGATAATCATTGTCAAAACTCTCAGTTGATCCTTTGTGATTCTTACTGTATTATGCAAAAATTTCCTCAATATTGGAAATCCCTCAGAGAAAATATTATGTGAATTTAGCTTTAGTACCTAATATTAAAGTATCAAAGATTTTGCCAAGAGGAGTCTATAATTATTAGACTGGTTTAAATGTTGTAATCATGGCTTATCAAATAATAGTCCCAGTATATTTGGAAGGCAACAGTTTGGAAAAGGGTAATCTTGACATTCCAGTGCAGTTTATACTATGATCATTACACTGTGATTTTCAGAAAACTATGGGATAATGTATATTTTGATTTTTATTAAATATGAAGTCCATAATTAACTGCTAAGCTATATCTATGTATTTTATTTTATGCATTTAAGCATAGGTACCATCTCAGAAAAAGTATTTGAATACATAAAATACATAGATATAGCTTGTATTTCAGAGGAAACCAATTATGCTCAAATACAGTTATAAAAATATAGAAATATAAAATATAGAAATATGAATTTCTTTGATAATCCATCAAATCAACAACAAACAGGCAATATCTCTTTTAAGGATACAATAATTACAGATAGTAGCATGTATTGAAGTGAAACATTTTTGAAGTCTAGATGCCATAAATTATTTTGTTGCTTCTATTACTCAATGAAAAAACCCAACTAAATTTGAGTTAGAGATTAGTGGAAATAAATTCACAGACCTCCTGAATCCTATTCATACATCCCCAAGGTTTATGGACCTCCAATTAACCCCTTGTTCAACATTATGCCTATCCCTACTTTATAGCAATATAGATGAACCTGCAATGAAATGTGAATCTCAGTCTACAAGAAAAAAACTTCATTGATAAAATCCATGGAAAAGAATAAATATTACTTCTACCTCTTTGCTCCCTAGTACATCTTCTAGCAGTCCCAGGCCTTCATATTTTATCACTACAAGTGAAAAAAGATGAAAGAAAATGAAAGAAAATGTAGAATAGCATACTACGGTTTAATATTCCAGGCAGCCAGAAAACTACATCCTTTTCTGTTCCCTTGACCCCAATCTTTCCATTTATTTTCTTCCTTTCTTCTCAGTTATAGGGTGTGTTGTTCTGTAAAGACTTGTGTGGCTGAAGTATTTTTAGAGAACCAGGCTTCCAAGTTCTTTCTCTGTTCCTGTAACCTGTCATTAAAGGATACCCTTGTGAGCGTACATAATGATAGCACCACATGTGATGATGATGAAAGGTCGCTTAAGTACATTCACTTAAAAAACATTGGCTTGGTTTTGTTTTTCATTTTTGCATTCTGCGAAGAGACTGACTATTGTATGTGAAGTTCCTTGGCTCGGTATGCATTTTGAAAATTCACCAAAGGGGGCAAAAATGAATTTGATAAGAATTTTTACCAGTCTTTTTAAAGCTGAAAAGCGATAAAGATCAGAAAAATTCTGGACAGACCTACTGAATGGAAAACATGGACTCCTGCATTAGCACACTGGAGATTGTCGTCTGCTCTATTTTAATCACATGCAGCGTGATTGGAAATCCATTGCTGGTTTACTTCACAAAGAGATGCATCCATGATAAATCACGAATCCCACTAATACTTATAGTCAACCTTGCACTTGTCCATCTTCTATATAACCTGGTGGTGAATGTCTTCAAGATTGTTTATGCATCTGGCATCACGTTGGATTCAAATAGGTGCAAACTTCTTGTGTTCTTCACAAACCTTACTACTTCTCTTGCCATATGGTTCACATTATACATTGTTGTGTTCTACAGTTTTAAATTGTGTCGTGTGGTGCATCCTCCAGCTGAAGCTACAACTACAGAGTGTTCCAAGTGTCACTTGTTTATAGTTGGTATACTTTGGATTGCCGCATTTGCATTTTGTTGCCCATTGTCAGTTTACACCGGGAAAAATGATGAAGGCCATGTGAAAAATGAATCAACAGGCAGTTTCATCTATACTAAATGTAAGACTGAATATAAAAATTATCAAGTGGAGTTCTTCTATGGAAGATTATTTCTAGGGGCTATTGATCTTCTTCCACTTCTAACTATGCTGCTTGTTGGATTCCGAATAACACAACTCCTTTGCGAATATAAGAAAGCAGCATATGGAAGCATATGGGTTGGGCGTGATGCTAGCGAAACTGAGATTCTCAGAGCATGTAAATTTCTTCTGTTATTAATACCAGTTATTATTTCACTTTGGATTTCTAATTTTATCCTAATTAGGTGCCTGAAGAATTTTAAATTTAAATACTTTGCGCCACCTGTCCTGACAGTTCTATCTTCAGGATATTCAGCTGTCAGCCCTTATTTCCTCATGTTGATTAACTACAAAGTAATAGTAAAAGTTAAGTGTTTCTGTTACAAGGCTGAGAAGAAAACAGTTTCTTTATCAACTGTATCTTCTTCCATAGATGTTTCTCCATATGCCTAGCAAGCACAATTTGTTTTGTGTTTTTTTAAGTATCTTTAAGTGTACAGGAAAGATTATGTGAGAAGGGGAACAAGGATTTGTTTGTATCTATTGATTATCATCTTCCCCTGTTCTCCCATGGCTTCTAAAAACTACACTGAGAAGAACCTTTATATGGGCAAATTATTGGCTCTAGGAGCAATGTTTTTAAATACATAAAAATATCTATTGTATTTCTCTTTTTAATAGAATACAAAACTGCTTACAATATTTATTACAAGGCAGTAATCCTATTTTTTAAAAACAGTGAAGAAAAGCAAAAGACAAACGCCCTAATCTTACTGCTCCAAAAACATTCAAGAATATGGGTCTTTTAACATGTCAAAAGGTTGAAAGTCTGGGAAGGGACCACAGATTTCCAGAATCTGAGCTCTGTTTTTTGAAACTGTTCAACTTAATACCAGCACTTTGAATTGAACCCAGAAACCGACTAGGAGATGAATCTGATTTGTGGCATTTGAATGGCAGCCGTAATTAACCAAAGACTGCACTTTGTGTAAGCTATTGTTTTAGAATGATTTTCTTGCAACCCCTCAAAACATTGAATTACAGTAGTGTTGAATTACCAGGAAGAAATGACTAAATGTAGGTGCGCACTCAGTTGAAAAGCTGTCACTATGTCAGAAACAATTCATACATAGAACTACAACTGCATAGTTGCCGCACTATAGAAAGGAAGAGCTGGCCAGTCCTTGGCCCTCTCATTCAAGAATACCTATATTCTTGAATAGTTATGACTTTAAAGGGGGGTTCTTTCAGAAAAAGAATGAAGAAGCTATATGTGGACCCCTTCAATTAACGTCTAAATGAGGAAGGGAAAATAATTAAAGAAATGTAAATAGGTACTGTCTGCTCAGTGCTGGTTAATAATTAGCATAGCTCAATAATATCACTTTGGACATATGCTAATTGATGGAAGTTGCAAATACCATTGTGTAACATTTTTGCAACTAAATTATCACCTGGTATCTGGCATTTAATTCAGACTTAGAGATGCACTTTCTTGCTTTACATGGTATTTACATTTGTCTGATTTGTGGCTACTGGGTAACCTGCATATTGTAAATGTTCCAAAACTGAGCAGGATAATGTCCGTTATTTTTTTGTATCTGAAATAAGGCACACTTCTTGTATAAAATCATGACTACTGGCTAAAGTATTTGGTTTCATTTATCTTTAAAAACTAATATGACCTTTTCTGAAATTCTAAATGAATTCCTGTCTGTCTGTCGGTCTGCTGTCTGTTTACTTACATACCTACCAACCATTAGACAATCCCTTTATTAGAACCAAACAAAAGGTCACAAGAAATATATAAGTGTGTTTTCAGTTATCAAAAAATTATCAACTATAATAGTATTTTGACCAATTCTCATAACTTACATAATAAGATTATTTATTTGTTATGAGCTGGTACTAATCTCTTCTAGGCTTTTTCTTGGGTAGGAGAGTATCTACCATATTAGCAATTTTTAATGCTATAAAGTACATTAGAATCGATCAAAAAGCTGCAAAAGTATTTGCAGAGGTAAACATTGTAGATAGCAGTGTTGTTTGTACAAAACAATGAAATATTTAATATTTCATTTTTAAAATTTTAAATTCAAAATGTATTTTTAAATCACAAATGTAGATAAAAGTTAAAAATAATTAAAAATCATAATGGACTGTAGTTTGGTTTTCAAATAAGTTTTTACTAAATCATACATTATAGAAATATCTTTCTAATTTTGGTGATACTTCATCATACATATCTGAGGCTAACTCTAGGTTTTCAATAAATCTTTATAATGATCTTGCATGGGAATAACTATTGTGTTTGTTATAAGGAACACAGGTTTTCACAAAAAATGCAACTAGTTTGGAGACTGTTTTGAAAGAATGGATGTACTGTGTTCAGAATGTATATGAGTACTCATTCTGGACATCTATACATTTAAGATACTCCAAGAGAAATCACCACAATGATCAACTATGCATTATTTTGTAAATTAATTGTGCATGTCACATAGGTTCAAACTCTCTTTGCCATATCTTCTGTGATATCAACTTTCATCTACTCCCTGCAGCCCAGAGAATGGTATCCAAAATGTTGCCCATTCTCTGGCACTAAAACCAGTTTAAGCTACATTAATCAGTCTTACAGGTTGCTGGTTTTAATTTTTGTTTTTCATTGGTTGTTTTTAGTCCATTTTATATTTGATAAGGTTGGTTTTGGGTTGTCATTTTCATCATGCTTTGCATTTGCATCCACACTAAATAAAGTTTTGCTTACTGTCATTTTTTAAAATTTCGATACTGTACTATTTTGGTCAGTTATATAATACTTTGAAAAATTGGTTTTATATGTGTCCTATAAATAAACAGATGCATAGATAAGAAATAAAAAATGTATTAAAAGAAAAATCTCCATTTGCGAACTATATCAGTTGGGTGGCAGAGGGTTTCTGAGGATTCAAGTATTTTTGATCTACCTGAAAAAGTGTCCTGAAATTGGGATTAGTCTGAACACAAAACATGTACTCTTATTACTGAAATGCAGCTTTGTTTATTCAGTTGATTCTTCTTCCATATTTTTACCTGATATGATTCATGGTACCAATGCTGTGAGATTAAAATTCCCTACATCTTTTATTTTTCTTGCATTATAATTGAGCAAAAATAAATGGAATTAAAAACATGATAGAGATTTACATTGGTTCTTCTCTATATGTACCCATGATTGTTTAACCTTTGAACATACTGCTGGTTGCCTAGCAGCTGGTCCATGATGTCTAAACCAAAACCAGCATTAACTTGTGAGTGTTCCAAAATACTTTTTACATTACAGTAATTTTAAATTAATAGTATAATGTCCCAATTTTCTCTTAAGCTGTTGAATAATTCTTTATCTAATCAATTCCTATCATCTCTGGATGGAAACCTTGTACATACATACAACAGAAATGCTTTAACATATGATGTGAAGAAAATGCCCATTTGCCTAATCCCTGCAGTTGTTTTTTCCTTTTGAAAAAAGGATCAACTTTACAGGGATTATACATACATTCTTTATCTTGATTCAGTTCATCGGCAATACTAAACTATGGTTTAGTGTCAATATACTATCCTCGCCCTTCTCTTTCCAACAAGCCCACAAGGAAAAGATTAGAAGCTTAATGATGCTTTAGTGTTATGTCTCAATTCAGTCATCTGGGTTGCATTCATATGTCTATATCAGACTTTTTTTGTCAATTTACTTCTGCCTTTACAGGCTTAGAAAAGTTGGTTTTATAGCTAGCTTAACTGATCCAATTAAATCTTAATTGTTCAGCCTGAAACAAAGGGCTTGCCAGCAAATTGAGTTCAAGCCTATAGAGCCTAAGCAGACTTGCCAATACTGAAAAGCTGCAAATGCTGAAATTCCATTTTCACTCACTTGATTTAAAACCAGAGAAATACAGCAGCATCTGGGAAGACTGTATAATAATCATGATTTCTTCTTTCATTTCCAGAGTCGAAAGGAGCTTAGCTCAAAATGTGTTAACAATATGCATATTAAGAAAAAAATGTCTTTTTCTAAGGTTGGTAAAGGGGAAAAATCCATCACAATAGGGATTTTAAGAGAACAGAACAATTAGATAAAAAAGATTGTTCTGTGTCTTTTTTTTAAAAAAAAAATGGAAGACTGTTTGAACTAATAAAGGAGAATGCTTGTAGTTCAGAGTTGAAACAAGGAGTCCTTGGTGCTCTCTGAGCTTGGTTGTTTTCTTGCAGATGTTTTATTACCCAAACTAGATAACATCAGCATTGAGAGTGAAGGTTCAACCTCCAAGCTTGTGGCTTGGTTTCCAAACATTTCATTACCAGGCTATGTAACATCTTCAACAGAATTTAGGGGGTGTCAATGTTCTTCTGTTTATAAGGAGTTCAGGTGTGGGTGTGTCAAGTGAGGGTCTTGTGATGGGTGAGGTGTCACAAGAGCTCTGTTGACACAACCACAGCTGAAGTCTTTATAAACAGAAAAACACTGACACTGCCATCCCCTAAATCAGAGGTCTCCAAGCTTGGCAACTTTAGTTGCCAAGTTTAGATATCCCTGCCCTAAACTGCTAAAAATGTTACCTAGCCTGGTAACAAAACGTTTGGAAACCAACCCACAAGCTTGCAGAACTCATCTTCACTCTCATCCTATATTTATGTTATTTATTTTATTAAATTTATACCCCTTTTTCCCCCAATAGAGGGAACGCAAGGCAGCTAACAACAAAAACAATATAAAATTTCAATAAAATTTAAAAGAAACATTAAAATTATGACAGTATAAAAGTTAAAAAACAACTTCAGACATGCAACAACACACACACTCTTCTTCCATATGAGGAGAAACAATTAGCTCCAAGCCCACTGACTAAGCCAGGTCTTGACAGCCCGGCAGAAGGCTAAGAGGCTAGGGATGGTCTGGACCTCCACGGGGAGCTGGTTCCAGAGGGCCGGTGCAGCAACAGAGAAGGCCTTTGCCTGCGGACCCACCAGTTGGCACTGCTTGGCTGACGGGACCCGGAGGAGGCCAACCCTGTGCGATCTCATGGGGTGCTGGGAGGCATAAGGTAAAAGGCAGTCTCGAAGGTATCCCAGTCCTAAGCCATGAAGAGATTTAAAGGTCATCACTAACACCTTGAATTGCACCCATGCTATAGATACCTAAGCTATGGATATTTTCCACTATTGCAAACATCATCAGTGCTAGGTTACCCTAGTTTGGTTAATGAAATGTCTGCAATAAAACAACCAAGCTCAGAGAGCACTGAGGACCCCTCACTGTTCAAACTAAATATTAACCAAGTCACATCTCAGGCTTTTGCATATATGAATCTTGTAGTTTAAGGGATATTATTTAAACAAAGTCTTTAAATAGTGCAGATAGTATATGTACTATACTGTTGGATGGGAATTTATCAGTCAGTAGGAAGCATTCTTTAACTCTTTAGTCCTGTGGCTTCACTTTAATCCTTTTTTATTTGCACAGTATCAAAGATATTGTATGTGACAAATCATCACTTAGAACAGGGTTGTCAAACTCATGGCCCGTAGGCTGCATGCATCACACGCTGCCCATGCCCATGCCCTGTTTAGCAAAGTGGGGGGGAATTCCAATATGTCACGTGACACCACCGTGATGATGCAAGTTTGACACTCCTGACTTAGAAGATAGGAAAAGTTGTGCTGATCATGCCAAAGACTCTTCTAATCCAGTCTTCTTTGTCATGTGGAAACCATATAGAAGCTTTCAGGAAGTTCACAAACAATGCCTCCTCCATAATTTCTCCCTAAGAAGTGGCATTCAAAATTATCAAACAGCCATTGAGACCAGCTGCAACTGATAGCCCAGTCTTTCCTGAATTTGGCCACTTCGAAATTCTAAAGTAGGAGTCATTGACATAAATATACAATGTAAAGAGTTTGTTCATAAGGAAATATTTTTTTGTACTAGTTTTAAATCTTTCCATGTATAATTAAAATAGATGGATCTAAGTTCTAACAGGAGAGACCCAGATAAAAACACACATCTGTTCACACTTTCTACATCTTACTTGATTCTATTTTTATTTATTTATTTATTCAATTTATACTCCGCCTCACTTCCCTGATCAGGGGAACTCAAGGCGGCTTACAACAGTTTAAAAATTACAATAATTCACAATAAAAAATCTAACGACAATCACACATCCAAGGGTGGGGGCATATCAATTCCAGGCCCTCTGCCAAAGCCAGTTCTTTACAACTTTACAGAAGGCCAACAAGGTAGGGATGGTCCTGATCTCCGCAGGGAGCTGATTCCAGAGGGTCGGCACAGCCACAGAGAATACTTTAGTGCGGGGACCTGCCAGCCAACACTGTTGGCTGACGAGCCCGTAGCAAGTCAACTCTCTGGGACCTAACTGGGCACTGGAAGGCATAAGGTAGCAGAAGGCGGTCTCGCAGGTGTCCCACTCCTAAGCCATGTAGGGCTTTAAAAGTTGTTACTAGCACCTTGAATTGTACCCGGAAGTCTACTGGCAGCCAGTGCAGCTCACGGAGGATAGGTGTTATATGGGTGCACTGAGGTACACCCTTAATCACTCGCACGGCCGCATTTTGAACCAGTTGAAGTCTCCGAGTGCTCTTCATGGGCAGCCCCATGTAGAGCACGTTACAGTAGTCCAATTGTGAGGTGACAAGGGCATGAGCGACTGTAAGAAGAGCCTCCCAGTCCATTTTACACTTGATGTAAAGTCTCTATCTACCTTGGTTCCAAGATAAGCATCTATTGCTCAGTATTTTTTTTTACTGGGGAATAGCTTTAGCCTCTAACTCATTTTCCTTGTCCTGTTCTGCAAATTTTTCAGCTCTCCCATCTCCTTTTCCCAATGTGGTGATTAGAACCCTGCACAGTGAACAATCTTGCAACAACTTTAGGGGATTGCTATTTTGCACATTTTGCTTCTAAATATAGAATTCACCCAGTTAATGATTTTTAATTTAAAATGTTGATATACTTTCCCTTTAAACATTTTAAATTAGTTTACTTTTTTTTTAATATAGCAATATTTTGTCAATGTAAAACAGATAGAAATAAAATTAAATTATTAATAGATTCTCCGCCATTGACCCAGGAGCCACACTTTAACTGAACTAGTTGCCATGTTTCCATTTTTCCTGACCAGTTACTGCCATTTGAGATTCAATTACTAAATATGTAAAGCTTTGTTGTGCCTATAGACTTTTTAACCAGAGAACTATTAAGACAAAGTTTTCAAGGTGACAGAGTTCTTTCTCTTAAGCTTAAAGTGGACTTCTTAGTGTTGTAGATAAGATTTCCACCTTCTTCCCTAATAATGTTTTATGCCCTCATTAGCTACATAGTATTGCTTAGAAGTCTTAACCTCAGAATTCTTTCCAACTAAGTAGCATTTATATAGAAGAACATATGAGGGGTTTCTTTGTTTCATATTTATTTTATGTTCTATTTTATTGTATAGTCTTATTTTCTGAGCCAGTAGGAGTCTTAACAAAATAGAATAACAGAGTTCGAAGGGACCTTGACCTTCTAGTCCAACCCGCTACTCAGGCCATAGACCCCATACCATTCTTGACAAATGGCTATCTAATCTCGTCTTGAAAACCTCCAGTGATTGGGCACCCACAACTTTTGAAGGCAAGCTGTTCTATTGGTTTATTATTCTCATTGTCAGGAATCCTTGCTCCTTGATTAGTTTTTATCCATTGCTTCTTGTCATGCCTTCAGGTGTTTCGGAAAATAGATTGACTCTCTCTTCTTTGAAGCAGCCCCATAAATACAGGAACACTGCTATCATGTCACCCCTAGTCCTTCTTTTCATTATATTAAACATGCCCAATTCCTGCAACTGTTCTTCATATGTTATAGCCAGGGGTGGGTTTCTCCCGGTTCGCTGGTTACCCACTTCGTGG
>JANHGC010004119.1:597060-609885 GCA_027560395.1 Boaedon fuliginosus | reverse complement strand
AAAAGACACCTGTCCATAGAAGCAATCAATCAATCAGATTCTAACCTCACCACCATGCCCAAGACCAAAGAGCTGTCCAAGGATGTCAGGGACAAGGTTGTAGACCTATGCAAGACTGGACTGGACTACAAGACTATCGCCAAGCAGCTTGGTGAGAAGGTGACAACAGTTGGCACGATAATTCGCAAATGGAAGAAACACCAAATAACTGTCAATCTCGCTTGGTTTGGGGCTCCATGCAAGATCTCACCTCATGGAGAGGTGCAATGATCATGAGAACGGTGACAAAGCAGCCCAGAACTACACGGGGGGAACTTGTCAATGATCTCAGGGCAGCTAGAACCATAGTCACCAAGAAAACAATTGGTAACACACTACTCCGTGAAGGACTGAAATCTTGCAGTGCCCACAAGGTCCCCTTGCTCAAGACAGCACAGGTACAGGCCTGTCTGCAGTTTGGCAATGCACATCTGAATGATCCAGAGAACTGTGGGAAAGTGTTGTGGTCAGTTGAGACCAAAATCGAGCTCTTTGGCATCAACTCAACTCACCGTGTGTGGAGAAGGAGGAATGCTGTCTATGAGCCCAAGAATACCATCCCCACCGTCAAACATGGAGGTGGACACATTATGCTTTGGGGGTGTTTTTCTGCCTTGACCGCATCGAAGGGACGATGGACAGGACCATGTCCCGTCAGATCTTGGGTGAGCACGTCCTTCCCTCAGCCAGGGCATTGTGAATGGGTCATGGATGGGTATTCCAGCATGACAATGATCCAAAACACACAGCCACGGCAACAAAGGAATGGCTTAAGAAGAAGCACATGAAGGTCCTGGAGTGGCCCAGCCAGTCTCCAGACCGTAATCCCATAGAAAATCTGTGGAGGGAGCTGAAGGTTCAAGTTGCCAAACATCAACCTCGAAACCTTTCTGACTTGGAAAGGATCTGCAAAGATAAGTGGGACAACATCCCTCCTGAGATATGTGCAAACTTGGTGGCCAACTACAAGAAACGTGTGACCTCTGTGATTGCAAACAAGGGTTTTGCCACCAAGTACTAAGACATCTTTTGTGAAGGGATCAAATACTTATTTCCCTCACTACAATGCAAATCCATCTCTGACTTTTGGGCACTGGGTTTTTGAGGGTTTTTTGTTGTTATTCTGTCTCTCACAGCTACAATAAACCTACCATTACAATTATGGCCTGGTCATTTCTTTGTCACAGGGCAAATGGACAAAATCAGCAGGGGATCAAATACTTATTTCCCTCACAGTATATTTGCTGACACTTTATTTAAAGTAAATTTGTATATCAGTGATTGCATGACCTCTCTAGATGCCATACATTAAATAAAAATAAAATAAAATCTAGATCATGGATGTCAAACTCCATCATGTCACGTGACATATTGTGACTTTTTTGCCTTTGTGCAGCTAGTGTGGGTGTGGCCTGTGTATCCAGCCCACAGGCCACCAGTTTGACAGGCCTGGGTTAGTCATCCTTATGGCAATGATGGTTTCTTAAATGTTAGGCAACTACATCTTTTGGAAGGTCAAATCAGCATGGCTGATGACGAAAAATATTGAAAACTAGCTTTTTACCCGGCTTCGCCCGGGTGTGGTCCAGCAATCCCTGCCCACCCGATTGTGTGATTTACCTCCCAGCAGCAAGAAGGAAGGCTGCAGGCAGGGAGCAGCCATGTTTTTTTGCCTTGAGGATTGTAGTCCACATGTTCAGTAGCTGTTCTCTGGTGCCCCTTGCGGAACAGCAGAGAAAATTGCTGCTTTGCTGGTCAGTGTAGGTAGGGGGGTGAGCAGTTCAAGTGCATTTATAGGGGCTTAAGAGGCGTGGGGGGCATGTTTAACCCCCCCCTCCCCAGTGCTCGTCTCCATAGGGTAAGGGATCTGCGTAGCAAGTTTGGGGAAGATTGGTGCAGGCAAAGAGAGCCTATTGAGGACATACACACAAAGAAACACACCCACCCACCTTTCCACGCTTCTCTTTTATATATATATATTATAATTCAGCTGTAATTTCAGGTTTATTTTTCAGCCTGCTTTTAATTTAAATGTTAGGTTAGGATATTTTGACCGGGGAAATGAGGCGGGGTATAAATCTAATAAATTAAAATTAAATTAAATTAAATGTTTTGAGACAAAGTTTCTTTTGGAATTGAGCGTCAGAAGGGACAGAATTTTAATTTTAAAAAACTTGTTTGTTCTAGATATTTTTTACTACCTTTGCTTATTACAAAATCAGAGAAAATAATGGGGTCCTAGGCATTGTTTTAATATTTTACTCTTTCGAAGCTTATACTGGGTGATCCTCCCATTTGCCTTACGTCATGTGTTTCCTCCTTTTAACATTCATTCTTTGCAGGAGATTGCATGTCACCTTTTACTTTCCTAACAGTAGTTGCATGACTTAATATTTCTCCATTCATTTTCCTATTTTTACTAAACATGAAGGTATGTAAGTACACAGATTAATCAACTTCTCTATTTTTCATCATTTATAACTTTCAATCACTCATGTTTTCTATCAAACATAGTTACTTTTGTCTATATCAGTTTTCAGATCCATACTTTTTGTTGCATGTTACAATATTGTTGTTATATACATTACAATGTGAAATCACAGTGGTCAATTCTATAACTTATGTTGGCTTTCATACATACTGAGTTCTTTTCAAGAACCTAGAATACTCTAATATTTTAGCACAGTATATGTTTGGATCCAAGCAGCATGGCTGACTGATGGAAAGTTTGTTAATGGTTAGATTTTCTAAGTGCCATCCAAGAATTTTTGGTATGACACCCTGGCAATGTTTCAGCTTTGATTTTCAGATTATGACACTTCGTGATTTTCTCCAGTTCTTTGGCTTCTACATATAGTCCTCAATTTACAACCATTTACTTAATGACTGTTTAAAGTTACAATGGCACTGAAAAAAGTGACTTATGACCAGTTTTCACACTCATGATTGTTGCAACATCCCCACAGTCACATGATCAAAATTTGGGCACTTGGCAACTGGCATGTATTTATAACAGTTGCAGTGTCCTGGGAGTACATGATCCCCATTTGTAACCTTTCCATCTGGCTTCCTGCAAGCAATGTCAATGGTGAAAGACAACACGATTCACTTAACAACTGCAACAATTCACTTAACTCGGCAAAAAAGGTCATAAAATGTGGGGGGGACTACTCACTTAACAACTGTCTTATTAGGAACAGAAATTTTGGACTCAATTGTGGTTGTAATTCGAGGACTACCTGTATTTTACTATTATCTGGTATTGCCATAGCAATTATCCACACTTACTTCTTTTCAACCACAATTAAGTCTGGTGTGAAGACTTAATTTAAACCAAGACCTTATCAGTCGGAACTCCCACTGTACTTTAATCTGCCCACTTTCAATTACTTTTTGTATGTTTCTTTTCTTTTTTATGTTCCCACCAGTTTTTCATTACTAGCATATAATTTTTACATATGTTCCAGTGAATCATTTTGGGGACTGTTATGGTGCTGTTTATAGGCAAATTGTGGTACAGTTTCTTCTGTTTCTTTGCAGAATGTGCACTTAGAATCATTTGATGATTTTTTTTTCAATTCTGGCCTTCATTGCTTTAGTTCAAATAGATTTGAAGCAGCCAAAGTGGATATCAGGATTTTTCCATATATTATGCTAGAAGATAAATCTGTCTTCTACTACTTTTATTAAAGTGTCCTACCTTCTGTCCCTGAAGTTGTTCTAATTTTTTTTCTTTCACTTTGTCCCAAAGAAAATTGTCTACTTCTTGGCCAAACCACTATAATGCCAAAAACTGTTTCACATTCAAAATCTCACATTACCTTTAATCCTTCACATATTTTGTCAGTTTCTCATCACAAACAGATCAATAATGTTTTTTAGATTTATGTTCATTATTTTGCTGTGTATATGTAAATTGTACATATATAAACATTTTTACTTAAATTCTTTGATTCTGATGCTGTTGTAACTTCTGACTTACAGTCTTTGATTCAAGTTTTGTGTCTTCTATTTCAATATTTCCAAAACAGTGTCTTTTATTAGAAATTGAAACATGTAAAATGAAACTCATGTAATCTGTGACCTTTAGAAAAGTAAGTTTGATTGCCTTATCTTTTTAATTTAATGATGGAGTGTTTTAAACCTATGAAATAAGATTCTATTGACCTTAAAATTGTTAATTCAGCAAAATAATTATACTTCAGATACTGGAGATAATGTTTAATTAAAGTTTTTTCTTTGTTATTGGAGATACAATAAAGAAGTTGGAAGGTGAACTAACACAGTTCAGGCTGATAATACTTAGGCTACATTTTGGACTGAAAGCATAGGATTGTATGTGCAACTAAGAGTGCTGCCACTCAATGATGCACACATTCCTCTAAATTATATCTCTAGTAAATGGAATCTGTCAGTGTACCAAGATTAATGAATACTTTGTGCTGGGGTGATAGTTACTCAGATTTGCATTTCTCTTTGATGATGTCATTTCTTTGTCACCCATATGATGTAAATTTGATATTTGATTGCTACTGAAGAAGTGTTTAGAATGCTGCTCTGTTAAATTTTTGGAGTTCAGTTTACATCATTGTAGTCTATGGAAGTGGAACACTGATGACTTGATCCTTGCCTATATTGGCTGATACGATGTAACAAAGCAATTAATAATAATAATAATAATAATTTATTAGATTTGTACCTCGCCTCTCTTCACCCAAAAGGGGAACTCGAGGTGGCCAAAACAATACATTTAAAAACAGTTCCTATACAATAAAGATTTCAAAACTCATTCACTCACTCAATCAAACGCTAAAGGGAATGGGAGAACAGGTGGTCAGGTCCATGCTTGATAGCAAAGCCAGGTCTTCACGGCCTTGCGGAAAACAGGCAGACTAGAGATGGTTCTAATTTCCATGGGGAGCGAATTCCAGAGGGACGGAGCTCCCACAGAGAAGGCCCAGGCCTGCGACCCCGCCAGCTGACATTGTTTCACTGATGGTACCCGGAGCAGGCCCTCCCTGTGCGATCTCACTGGGCGCTGGGAGGCATGTGGTAGTAGAAGGCAGTCTCAAAGGTATCCCGCCCCTAAGCCATGAAGGGCTTTATAAGTTGTTACTAGCACCTTGAATTTCATCCAGAAGACCACCGGCAGAGTTAGTCATGCCTAAAATCAATGAAACTAGATAATCATAAAAGTCCCATTCCATATTTGAAAAATTAAGTCCCCTTTCAATGGCCTAAGTCAAAACTCACAGTTTGAAATTAATAAATAAATATGTTCTGCAGAATTCATCTCCAGGTTCCTATGAATTTTGTCCAAGAAATCTTTTTTTAAAAGATGAATTTTCTTCTTTGATTTCATGATTATGGAAAGTTTTTTTTTTACCACTGCCTAGGAGTATGGCCATTCTTAGTACAAATTTGACAGGCTGTCTAACCCCAGAAGTTTTTTTTATTAGTCAGATATTCTAAAATATGAAATATGAATTTTACCTTTAAAAGTGATGAAGAGTTAAGTGAAAACTAACAAAGTATTGATGGCTTGTCACATCTACTTGCCTAGATCCTTGTGTCAAAAAAAGTGTTTTCAACAGTGTTGGATAGAATTCATTTTTGCAAAGCTTAAGAGGTTTTTGTCAGAAAAGAACAGCTGGGAAACATGTGGTATCCATTCCCTCTATCACTTGGAAAAAATTTCACATGTAAATAAAGCCTTCATAAACATGTTGCCCTTTGAACTCAAGATTGTACATAATATACAAATAACCTCTAAAATGAATGAGATCTAGGATAACTCTTAAGCTGCATCTTGTTGATGGAGTAATAAATACTATCAAGTTATATCATTGTAAATGCTTTTGGAGCCATAGTAACAAGTCTAATCAGTTTCTGGTTTTAAATATGCAGTTTTTTTTACTGTTTGCTCTGCAAACAATTTTATTCCAATTGCTTCTTCAAAAATTATGTTTCTCAGAGACTGCACATGAGTGCAAAACAGTTGCAAATGGAGCATTACTGTGCTAGTCCTGCATGTTAAATGTGACTTATAAAATGAAGTACACAATAGTCTTAATTTTCATTTCTAACTATACCACTTTCAGACTAAATGTAAATATTGCTATGATAGTATCTACTGATTATAACATTTTATCCTATGGCTATTAAAAAAAACCTGTAATGTCTTCCACTATCACTTGCCCCCATATACATTGAATCCCCTCCTTTCCTTTCAAATTATCATCATTATATTCCAGGAAAAAAAGGAACAAAATTCAGAATACTTCAAGTTACAATGTACTTTTTTTTCTATTTTATTCAAGTCTAAATGCTATTCTTTTGCTTGATAAGTTAAAGTAGTAACATTATTGCATCCTTTGGAATTTAGATTTCATTCTTGCTTACAAACATATACGTATAAAGATATAAAGGTAGTTAAGAAAACCTATCCACAGTATTTTGCTTAAGGATAATTCTATTTTCTGGAGTTTCAAAGTGTGCAGGACAATAAAGTATGAGCAACAAAATGATGGAAGAGGGTTCATTCTAAATTGTCTTTGTGTCTTCTAGTGTCCACCACAAACTGGAGCTCGGGAGTTTCAACACTCCTTGGAAACACACAAAAACCAACAGGCATCGCAGACATGTATAGCAAATTCAGACCAGTAAAAAGAGTGTCACCCCTTAAGCACCAGCCGGAAAGCTCTGAAAACAATGAGAGTGATGACCAAAAGAATCAAAAGGTGGACTACAAGAAAGGCAATGACTCTCCATCCATGACTGATAATACTGATCAAACTCCAGGTAATGATGACAGCCTAAAAACTAAATGTGTTGAACCTGGAGTTTTGCTCGGTGAGCTGGAGCACTATGATTTGGACATGGATGAAATTTTGGATGTGCCTTATATTAAATCAAACCAGCAGCTTGCTGCTTTTACAAAGGCAGCTCCTGAGAAACGGATTTTGAATATGTATTCAACACTGAATGGTCTTAGCAGCAAGTCCGGCCCTGTAGGGGACACTGAAAAGGCCCCAACAGGAACAACGCAGTTCTGTGTTCTGTCCCCTGTGAAAGGCTCTCAGTTGAAAAAAGCACAGTCCATTGTCGCTGATCAGCATAAGCAATTAGTGGAGGAACGTGAGTTTCCACAGCCACTCGTTAAAAGTAGTTCAGTCCACGAACCTGAAGCCCACAGCAAGGGCTTCCTCAATAGGACTTCTGCTGATAAAATGGAGAAGTCTGTATCCCATTGCCAGTTGAGGACTTTCCATCTGCAAAGTACCGAAAGCAAGTATGACAAAGTGAGCAGCAATGTGAACTGGAACAGTTCTGGAAATTCAGAAGAAAAGAATGAGGATGTGAAAAAAACAAAGAGCATCTTAAATATTGTGAAAGAAGGACAAATTTCACTTCTGGTAAGTTTTTAAAATAATTCATAAGGCACTCAACAAATCCAGAAACATACATTTTCCCTCCTTGCATACAAATGATTTGTAATCTGCAAAATTTACATTGATTGTAGCCTGCGGTGAAAATATATTTAAAAAGATTTATTAAGCAAAAGATATATTCTACCTTTGTAATTTACATGTAATTCTGTTTTTCAAATTGGTACAGTTTCAGTTATTTAGTTACTAACAGAATGAGTTCAATTTCTATTTAGAGGCCAGTGATAGAAACAGAGAGTCTTCTGTTTTGTTCTAATTATTATTCAGGAGTGCTTATCCCAGCTTATTGCAACAGCTTTCATGAACAGGAGTTCACACAGAAACCCCCATTGGCCTCTAACCCACACAAAGAGTTTCAACTTTATGGTCAGGCATGAAAAAAGGCATTTCCAAAGTAATAGTACGCAAGTGAATAAGTTTGATGTAAAGAAAACAAGTTTTATGTGCATTGTTCACTGTACGTACTGTATACCTGGTTTTGCTTTGATTCCCCTAGACGATGTTTTCAAAAACAGTGCAGTTGTTAATTAGATTCATTATAAAGCAATAGATGCTATTACTTCATTAGGCTGCAATTGTGAAAGTTGTGAGTTATTCTCTTCTCTGTGTTATTTGATACAGCTTGTCTGAATAAAAGTATTGAGTGTAACTAAAGACGGACACTAACCGTATCTTTTCAACTGAAGCCTTCGAATTCAGTGGAGCTTACTACAATATCAGCATATTTCATAGCCTAAAGCTGTCAGTTATCTGTATTTTCTTAATTGCTGTCACTTTTTCCTTTTCTCTTTCCATTTATTTATTCAGCCATTTAGTATTTGTGAGGGCGGGTGGGTTCTCTTGACAATAAATATCAGTTGTGATATCTTAATTCACTGCTGAGCTTTCTCTGTTGGGGTAAGCTGATGTTTTTGTGTCATATTATTACTGAAAAACTGAAGATGATGTTAATCCTAAAACAGTAATGGTGTCACTAAATTCTAATGCAACTGGCAAAAAATGCAGGATAGATGTTACAATCACAGAGTGGAATGAGCTTGTGCATTTATTTTTGCTTGATCTGATGAACTGGTAGACACAAAATAAATCCACACAATGTAGTGTTATATTGTTCTAAAGGAATCCCTTAGGAACAAGGGGCTATTATATTACAGTAGATCAATATTCATCCTTGCCTAGACCAGCTCTGCCTTCAAAAAAATGAGTGGCATTATACAATTAATTTTCAGTCTTATGCCTCACCAGCCTAGAAGGAAACACTTTTTTAATCCTCTGGGGCATTCCAATTATTTTCTGTCTTTTCTTTGAAGAGTTATAGATGGTTATATGTGGATACATGATATTGGACATTGAGCCCCAAGCTCTAATTCACTATTTCCAATCTTTTGATTATGCTTTTTTCACATTGTTCATATAAGGCTAGTTCCATTGATTCTTTAGATACTTAGACATGACTGTTACCTTAATAGTTAATTATTCTGATATACATGAAACTGCCTTATAAAATCTGTAACATTGTAGCAATTTATGCAGATCTAAATATTTCTGGTATTGTCTGCTACAACAGGAAAAATCAATACAGAGATCGTTTAATTATTTTTGGAGCCAGGGTTCAAAGAACCCATGTGTAAGAAAAAAAAAAATAAACAGTTGTAGCCATATTGATCTTTCTGGAAAAAACACACTGTTTGGTTTACTTTCTTTATTAGAATCATTCAAAATAATACATAGAAGTGTGAAAGCTTTCTGGATTTTTGGAATGTTTCAATAGGTCAGGTGTTTTAAAATGATGGAGAGAAGCCAGTTAGGAAACTGTGAAGTTCAGAATCAGTTTGATTATGGTGAATGTTGATTAAATTCATTTGTTAATGGTAGTTGCAATAAATGTTAGGCTTCATCTAATATTAGAAATAACATCTTATGTCATGAAGAGTTATTAAGAATCTGAAAATGTTCTGTCTGCTTTGTTGTCAATTTGTTCTCTTAGGATATTGTGCTGATGGGGTTTGGATTTTGTTTGTACAGAGCAAGAAATTCTTAAATTTATGTCAGATAAACAATAAGATTAGGATGGAGAGGAGAAAATGCTATAAATGGAGAATACACCATTTGGTCTTTTCTAACTTTGCCAGCTCACATTAGAGTCTTCTGGAAGATTTATATCTGCAAAATTAGGACATTGTTTCTTTCATTTATTAAACTTATACTCCATTGTAGTCAATTGACTGTCAGGAGCTTCCAAGTTATATAATAAAGTAGCAGTTAAATGAATTTCAGTGATGGGGGAAATGCAAAAAGAATTAAAAATGGTGTATTACAGTAGATCAAAAATGTAACCTCTGAAATAATTTGGTTTTCAATAGTATCTTAAAACTCAGCAAGAAGGGGGTGTCTAAGGGAAATCCATTTCAGAGCATGGAAAACCAGCTCAGCATCCCTCACATCCTGGAACAGAGGGTATATATAAATAAAATGACAATTATACAAAGTATTACAAAAATAGTTTTCCAATCAATGTATAGTATATTCTTAAAATTCTTACTGGACCCTGCAGCCAAAATTCAGCACACTCAGGATGAATTTCCTACTGATTTTTGCTGTGTGTGTGTGGGGGGGGGGAAACGTTAAGAAACATAATGTATTAAATCTTGGACAGATATGTTTTTCTAAAAAAAAATAGTTTTCAAAGTAAAAAGGGCTCCTTCATGTATTTATAATATTATATCAGAAGCCTGCAGCTTTTCAACACCAAAGGGGGGGGAAAGTAGAAATTTTCAAAAAGTGTGGTTTTGGTCATTCAAAATTATCCATGGTCTGACTCTCATTAATAACTTCTAGAAATTTTAAAAAAGATGTGTTTAAATTTCACAAATGAGTTATTGCTCAATGACATACAGGTAATTCTCAACTTACACCGCTCACTTAGCAACTGTTTGCATATCCAGCAGAACTACCTGGGGTTCCTTACAACTCAGATTTGAAGTTCCAGGGATCAAAAATGCTCACATGACTATAATTCAAGTATTCAGCAACTGGGTCACATTTACACCTATTTGCAATGTCCCATAGTTACCATACATAACTGTGCCCATGATGGTTTTCCAAAAAACAAAAACAAAAAAACCCCCAGCATTTACTTCCAGTTTTTGGCAAAACCACACCCATAGCAAACAATCAATTCACATAATAAACATGTCATTCCCTTAATGACCGTGGTGATTTGTTTAATGACAGATGCACAAAAGATCATAAAATTGGGTCATCCGCATGACTGACCAACCCCTTTTATGACTTTTCATAAGTTCTAACTGTGATGGACAGATCTGTATCAGTATAGAAACATCCAATAAACAATTTGTATTTTCCAACATAACAAATTTAGGAGTAGCTTAGAAACCTGACCTTGAATTCATGAATTAACGCTTCCCATTTTTATCTTTTTGTACAGCCACACCTTGCAGCAGACAATCTGGACAAAATCCACGATGAAAGTGGCAACAATCTTTTACATGTTGCAGCATCAAGAGGACATGCTGAGTGCTTACAACATCTTACTTCTCTAATGGGTGAAGACTGCCTGAACGAGAGGAACAGTGAACAGCTAACTCCAGCGGGCTTAGCAATAAAGGTAATATAAAGTTCTATGATATTTAAGAGACATGGTACCCATTTGTCAATAGGCATTTGCTTAGCCATAAGAATATGCATCGTATTATTATAGGAACCACAAGAATGAAGTGAAAAACTGGTGTGAACATAAAAGTCTTCACTTATAATACACCAGATATAATTGTGCTTTTAAAAAAAAGGAAGTGTGGAGAATTAGAGAATATCACAAAGTAACAAGATCTGAAAATAGATATTGAAATATTATGGCATAAACTGGCAATAGTGCTCCCAGTGATTATTAACACTTAGTAAAATCTTGGATGGCACTTAGAAAATCTGTACATTGATAAAATTTCCATTTCTCAATTTCAAAAGGCCACGTTGCTTAAATCCATATATATACTACAATGTTGCATTATGTCGTCATAGGTTCTTGGGAAGAACTCAGTGTATATAAAGGCCAACGTTAGCTCAGTAACTGGCAGCTGTGACTTCACACTGATGGGAAGAGATAGTAATAATAAGTTAAGTAGAAGATCTGGCTCACATTCATACTTTTCCTGATTAGGAACTCACTCATCTTAGCCCAGTTCCTGGGTGAATAGCTAAGTTTTTAAAATCTTTCTAAATGCCAATTGAAAATTCATTGAAAGATCATTCCAAAGGACAAGCATAGCTAGAAAAAAGGCATACCTTTGGTAACCCTATTTCAAGGAAGGAATCCAAAAATCTGCCTGCCTTTTAGAATGGGTGGGACCAATAGCTGTCCTTGGGTAGAAGTGGTCCCACAAATAATCTAGTCCTGTGCCAGATAGGACTATTCTAGATAATGACCAGTACCTTGAATGGCACCCTGAAATTAATGGGGAGTCAGTCTAGTGTCTAGTCTCTTTCATTCTTCAATTGTTATGCAAGGAACAAAAGAAAAAGGATCACTAGGCGCCATTTTGCCAATTGCCTCAAAGTGGCAATCTGTGGAAAGGAAGCATTGGAGCATTGCAGGAACGTGTTGCAAATACTGTATAATCATGCCGGCTGCATGACTACAAAAACATTCTCGGACAATGCTGGCTTCTAATGTTCTTTAAATATATCTTGCTTAATTGCTGTATTATCTGTCTTCATTACAGTACTTTACAAAACAGACATAGTAGTCTTCTTCAGCTGCAGAAGTTTCATTCTAACATGGTCCTTCTGTGTATGCTGTTATATTTTACAAGTACTCAGCAATACTATAAAATGTAATTTTTTCTTGTATTTCATAACTGTCAGCTGACATTTTTCCAGAAGAATTGTTATTTTTCAATTCATTACTATGCATGTCTAAGAAGAAATAAATCCTTTGGATTTCAATGAGACTTGCTGCCAAATAAGCATACAAAGGAATATAGCTCTTTTTTGTTCTTATATGCCTGCTAGGTTTTGAAAGAGCATGTATATTTTCTGAGATAATGTGAAAAGTATTTAATATCTAAGATATCTTAGTTTTAAATGTTACACATTGAAATAAAGATGCATAAGAAGTACTTACTTCATCTCGTTTATCCTCATTTATACAATGACATTGAAAAAAGCTTTAAATTCTATCCAAAACGTAACCTATTTTCATAAACCTGCTGCTGGACATCATAGAGTCATAGTAGTGTCACCTAACATTTATTTATTATTTATTTATTAATTACACTTTTATGCCACCCAACTCCCGAAGGACTCTGGGCCGCTTACAACA
>JANHGC010004119.1:576711-592799 GCA_027560395.1 Boaedon fuliginosus | reverse complement strand
CGCCGCCTCGAGTTCCCCATTGGGGGAAGAGAGGCGGGATATAAATCAAATAAATAAATAAATAAATAAATAAATAATCATAATAACTACATTTACTTAATTTAATTTTAATTAAATATGATTTACCACAAATTTATTTTTTTGCTATGTCTCTGGCCATGTCTTTTTAGGAATGTGGAGTCTCAGCATACTACTTAGATACGAGATAGGGTTAAAATATTTAAAACATAAATCTCATGAGAAATTGTGCATTTCTCAATTTATTTCTTTATTTATTAAATGTATATCCCACCCTTCTCACATAGAAGCAATTCTAGATGGTTTACAACAGAGTTAAAACAGCAAGGTAAAGCAAGATCAAAAATTTTAACATTAAAATTATTAAAAGTAACAAGGACAAGACCAAAGGGCTCTCAGAGTCCAATAAAAACTTTCCATCAGTCCAATAACCAACCTCCCCAATCCCCACTGGGGACCCAGACCAATTGGCAGAACCAGGTTTTATGGACCCTACAGAAGACCAGGCAGGTGGGTGTGAATGTCATCTTAAAGGGCACAATGTTCTGGAGGGCAGGAGCCACGCAGAAAAGGCTTTTCTTCTGCAGCTCTCCTAGCAAAATTCCTTGACCAATGGGGTCATTCATTGTCAGTTAAAAGATTCAGCTGCTCACTACAACATAGGAAAGAAAGAAGCCTAAGATGCCTCTGACATAATGTGTTGGCAGATAAATAGGTTCTAAGTGGGAAATAGTTCAGCTTCTAAAATTCTTGTAACACCATCCTTTCCTGCCATGAAAATGATTAATTTCTGTTTGGGGCACGATAGAGCCGGATACTGCTGCCCCATGATATATTAATGTTGATCCCATTACTCCCAATATTTAATTACTCTTTTCATTTTAAAAGAAAAAAACATACAAAAATGCTGAAAAGATATTACAGTAATCCAAATAGTCAAATATAGACTAATTAGTTTAACAGATCATTAAACAACATGGGTTGCAGTACAAATAGACAAATCATTATTTGTTATAACTGGAGAAAAAGCATGGGCCATCAATAGACAGGTGCTAATAGCAATCTTGCCTGAACTTGAATACTATAGTTAGGAGACCATAACCAATAGATAACACATGTTCACAATGCTATCTTGCATTTTTGTACATTAAATCTTTATTGATAAATAGAGCCAACAGTTTTTATCTATTTAGTTCAATTATTTAATGCCAAGAAAAGAAAGAATATTTTAACTATTATCAGTTTTGATTGCACACATATTTTAAAGTCAATCATCATAGAAGTATCACAAAACCATATGCATATTTACTCAACATAGTTCAATATCTCCCCACATGGAAAAGTTTTCAACTATAGGATGAGGGTATTTAAAATTTAAGAAATACTCAATGGAATTTTAATAGCATCTAATACTGGTTTTCTATGAACTAAAGAAGCAATTGGTATTAAATTCTGTTATTCAGGTAGTAGCTAAATGTATTGTGTTATTTTATACATGTATATATCACACCACTTTAATTATCAATATTTACTGTGCATGTTTTGTTCTTTCCATAGTGTATAAAATATTTCTTTTCCCTATAGGAAAAAATCCTTCTGTGGCTTCTTCAGTTTATGCAAGAGCAAGGGATTTCTTTGGATGAAATTGATCAGGATGGTAATAGTGCAGTTCATGTGGCTGCTCAGCATGGATATTTAGGATGTATACAGGTAAATAATAAAAACAGGAATAGGCCTGCCAAACTTGTGGCCTCCAGATGTTGCTGAGCTCCAAATCCTAGGAGCCCCAACCAACATGGTGACGGATGCTGGCAATTGACAGCAACATTTGGAAAGGCACAAATACCAGCATTATGAAATATTGCTAACTTGAAACATAAGATCTATTACATTGGATGACAGTTGATGTATGCTATGTTCTAGAACAGTGTTCCTCAACTTCATCAAGGTATATTGACTTTAAAGCAAGGGTATGAAACTGGCAGCCCACGGGGCGGATTCGTCACACACAGGGCACACCCAGCCCAGCTCCATGAATGGAAGAAATATCACAAAACGTCACATAACAGCAACATGACTCAGTGAGTTTGACACCCATGCTTTAAGGTATGTAGGCTTCAACTCCCAGGATTTGTAGTCCACATATCTTAAGTTGTTGAGATTGAGAAACACTGTTCTAGTATACTCAGAACAGAATGAGGTAATATGTTTGGCCTGCAGGAGAAATGGGATTTTGCATAAGATATGGACAAAATGGGGAGGTATTGTTTCTAGCTCGAAACACTGAGAATGTTATGTTGGAACGTTTGAGTTTCTATTAGTATCATGAATCAAGATTTCAATTGCCCGATGTTGAGCTATATTCCCCCCAAAAAGAAGAATTGTTGGTCATCTAATTCAGAAAAAAAACATACAGTGTTCATATCAGTGTCCTGTACATAATGTTAAATGATGTTCTGGAATGGATATTTTTCATTAAGTATTATATGGGACTAGGCCATCTATCATACTGCAAATGAAACAAACAAAATGTTAAAAAGTTATTATATTTCTGTAGTTACCAAGCGCATCTAAATTATATTGAAGTGTCAAAGTATTTTTACAATCCCCAAGCCATGTCACAACCTTTGAGCACTCTTAATGTTTGTAAATTGAAACTTGAAAAATTTGACACAACCTAAATTAGTGTATGTCTCTCTCACCTCTAATATCTTTTAAGTGGAATGCTTCTGTCTGATGATATAATTTCCCATGGATGCTGTGTTTATGTACTGTAAATGCTAAAGCTTACTATGATCCTGGAGCTTCTGAAACTCCCAATAAGGAAAAGGGCAGCCTACTTTTTATTTTATGGTAGCAGTTATTTATTAATAACAGTCAAATCAAATAATTCAGCTTTAATTCTATGGATCAGTTTTTGTACTAGTAACAAGTACTATCAGGTTTGGCAAGTGCTCTGCATAGAATATTGTTCAATAGTATTTCAGTTAATAAAATAATTACAATATAATAACTCAATAGAATGTATTTATTAAATAAAATATAACTATTGTAAAATGAAATTGGAACTTTGTATCCATGGTGAGCTATTTAACATTAAAAGCTTAAATCCATCATTGACATGACATTCTTTGAAGTATTCAAAGTATTACATCACATTCTTTGAAGCTTTTTAAAATTAAGAACATATGAAAGACCTTGAAGAAACAGATCATTAATTCTCCTAGTTCATTCAGCTTCTAAAGATCATCTAAATATTATTGTAACCTTCTCAGCGCAAATGCTATATCTCATCGTTTTTTCACCAAAAAGTTAAATATTTATTTATTTATTTATTTGATTTATATCTCGCCTCTCTTCACCCAATTGGGGAACTCGAGGCGGCAGAACAATACAATAAAAGCAACAACCTATACAATAAAATTCAAAACACATTCACTCACTCAGTCATACACAAGGGTGGGGAGGACCGATGATTAAGTTCAGGCTTGCTGGGAAAGCCAGGTCTTCACAGCCTTGCAAAATATGGGCAAGCTTTCTACATACACATAAATTATAAATTAAAATTGGGTTCCTCTGATTCTAGAGTGCATACAACTGCACCTCAAAATCATGCTGCTGTCTCACTCATTTTTATTTATTGTTTTAGTTTGAAAGCTTGGGAATAAAAGGTCCATAATCATTAATGTCCCACGGGTTCCTAAAATGACCTATTCTCCTGCTTGATTACAGGAGGCATCACTGCTTGCATTACTGTCCTTGGCAGAGCTGGATTAACCATTAAGCACAATAAGCACTTGCTTGGGGGATAAAGGGAAGGGGGACACCACAGAAATTTTCCAGAGCCGAATTTACCCAGGACCAAGTGCAATACTGCAAATGGTGCAGCTGAAGTAGGGTCCACAAAAAGGGCCCCCCACATTAAATGAAAAAAAAATATTTTGAATTACCAAGGGGGCACCAAAATCATTTAAGTGGTTAGGGCCCTGGTCCTTGGCCTGGAAAACCAGGTTCTATGACAATTCACCATGGCCAACTCGCCATGGCCAACTTGCTGCAGGACAAAAGCTACACTAATATCAAAGAAGTAGTGGAATAGAATCATTAAAGAAAGGGTGCAAAAAGGAGGGACAGAATGAAATGTGAATGGCAAAAATTAAAATATTTTTCATTTATTTTAAATGAATACATTAAATTGTTAAACTGTCCCTCAGCAAGTTGTCCTATAGTGAGTTGGCCATGGCAAGTTGTCCTGTAGGAAATTGGCTGTGGTCAGTTTTCCTGCAGCAAGCTGGTTGTGGTGAGTTGGCCTCGGTGAGTTGGCCTATTCTGGAAAACCAAATCCATTTGTCTTAAAGGCTTCCAGAGTGGCACACACAAAATGGCACAGAGATGTTTCAGATCTCTGTTTCTAAAATGCCTGTGACTGTGCTTTGGCAGATCTTGATTTATATTTGTCAATAGTGATGTTCTCCCTAGGTGATACTGCAGTATCTGATCTTTTGGTGAGCAACTATTTACATGCTTCTACAATTCATTTCAGATTGTCATTCCTACTCATATCTGGATTTTAGTGATCTTTATTGGTGTTTCTGGGCAATCTTTTCTTCCTAGATAGTCTTTCCTAGTGTGTATAATCTGTAAATTCTATAATTCACTGTTTCAATGCCTTATTTTCTTGTTATTTTCTTGACCAACTTCAACTAGAGTTGTTTAAAAATTAATATTACCTTTATTCTTAAGAGACTCTTTTAACTTCATTAATTCCTACCTTTTAATAGTTAGCTCTGATTCTCTAGCTCCTGCCTACTTCTTGTACTGTTACCTATTTTACCTGAGGCAACCTTTCTGATATCTCTGATATTTCAGTCACTACTTTATTATTATCATTCAGCAAATATTCTGATCTTTACTTCTTTTGTTTCTTCCACTTTCTTGTTTCTTAATCATCCAGTGGCAGATACAGCCTTTCCTATTCTCTGTGCTTACCCTCTTCCCACCCCCACCCCACTTTCCCTCAATGTACATCTTCGGACTTCTAGTCAACAGGGGCCAACTTCTGAACTTCTGTGGAATGGCAGTCAGCACACTTGTCTCCCTTTCCATAGCAGAGAGCTCTGACAAAATGTGATCCACATACCTATATATACGTGTAAATGCAATTTAAGATTGAAACACTTCTTATAAAACAAATATCTTGATGTATGCTGTTCCTTTATAATTCATTCCTAATGTTACAGTTTCAATTTAAGACAAGATTAAATAATCATCATGGCTGTAACATTATCTACCTATTTTATTATACTAACACATTTAAATAACAGAATATTAAGAGTTTGAGTATATTATATATTATAATATATTATATATTGCACTAAAATAATATACCGTATTAAAACTGAGAAAATGGTGTAATAGTTTATATAGCTAGATTTAATAATACATTAAAGTTGAGCTACTTTTATAATAATATTTTGTGTATACATAATTTCTTCAAATGTCATTCAATTAATTACTACTTTGTTTATTTTTTATAAACAAAATTATATTAGTAATGTTGTATTTTTAGTTGTAGATCATATTGTCTAATTGTTATACTTTACCAATAAAAAATTAAAACGTTTTTAAAATATTATATTCTGCTGAGCTTGAATATAATGGATTACTTCTTTTTAATGTCATATTTAAATAAAAGTACTGGAGAACAAAAACATCTGTTCACCTCATTAAATTGCTGACCAATATTAGAGTAATAGGAAAGGATAAAGGAGAACACATTTTTTATGGAATACAAATATCCCAACCTACTGTATTTTAGTAGATGGTACATAAGGAATGTTGAGAATGTGCTGTGGTAGCTTGCTTGCTCACAAGATCATGACTGAGCAGCTAATCATCCATCTACTAAAAACAGAATTTCGAGTATTCTTAAAATAAGAAGCCAAAACCTACCTACCCACCAGAGATATTCTTAGCATAAATCACACTAAGATAAATGTTCAACTAAACCTTAAAAAGGGAACATTTCATGCAAAGATGGGCATGATAAAGGACCAAAATGGCAGGGACCTAACAGAGGCAGAAGAGATTAAGAAGAGATGGAAAAATTATACAGAAGAACTATACAAGAATGAGCTTAACATCCCTGATAACCTCGATGGGGTGGTCACTGACCTGGAGCCAGACATCCTGGAATGAGAAGTCAAATTGGTCTTAGGAAGTCCGAGCAACAACAAAGCTAGTGGAGGTGACAGTATTCCAGTTGAGCTATTCAAAATCTTAAAAGACAATGCAGTAAAAGTGCTACACTCAATATGAGTTGGAAAACTCAACAGTGGCCACAAGATTGGAAAGGTCAGTTTACATTCCAATTCCAAAGAAGGGCAATGCCAAAGAATGTTCAAACCACCATACCACTGCACTTATTTCACATGCTAGCAAAGTTATGCTCAAAATCCTACAAGCTAGGCTCCAGCAGTATGTGGATCAAGAACTTCCAGAAGTACAGGCAGGATTTCAAAGAGGCAGAGGAAGTAAAGATCAAATTGCCAACATACGCTGGATCATGGAGAAATCTAGAGAGTTCCAGAAAAACATCTACTTCTGCTTCATTGACTATGCTAAAGCCTTTGATTGGAGCACAACAAATTGTGGCAAGTTCTGGGGAGGCATGGCCAATGCCGCAGCATCTAGATGGGTTCTGAGGAGCTCCTCAGAGAATCATTGGAATTTCCCCACTTTGAAATCTTTAGACCCCGAAACTGACCCTGGAGAGGATGGAGAAGCAAGGGAGGTGCTCTCGATATGAAGAGGAGGCACAAACCTTGAGGATGCAAAGTAGATCTCCTGCATTAACAAGTAAGAAGCAGACAGCCATTTTGGAGCTGTCAAAGCTGCAGTGGCCATGCTGTGAAGTGAAGCAAAAGACAGAGAAACACGATCTTGGAGGGTAATATTCCTTAGTGATCAGTAACTTTGTACTAGCTGCATCCTAGTCTCGGGAAGAAAAATATATTTACCCCAAGAAATAAGAGTGGAAATGAGGCCTAGCTGAAGGAACTGCAACTTCCAGTTCTAGTTCCGAACTGAGGCAGCAAAAGAGAATTTTGCTCAACCTGTTTGGGAAAAAAACTCTATCACTTTGAAAGAAACTAATTGGGGGACAATAGCAATAAATGACTAAGATGTTCCCTTGAAAAGCGGGGACTTTTTGATCCTCTTTCCCACTGGGACATTCACTTTCTAGGGACCTAGCAACAAGACATTGTTCGCCTATTCCAACTCTGAATATGCCATGTCTGGATGTAGTTGCCAGTGACTAAGCAGAAAAGAAACATACCAGACACAAGGTGAAACAGATTACAGTGGAGAAAAGCAGAAATATACATCTAACAGAATAAATAACAGACAGTGTTGAAACTAAAGAATAATCTATATTATATAAAGAATATTATATAAAGAATAATCTTTATATTGTACATTACTCATAGATAATATTGTTATTGTTATTACTCTTTTTACTATTTTTGTTCTCATTATTAGTATTGTTAGTACTATTTATCATATTACATTCCCAAAGAGTGTGATTTATGATTACTGTTGTTACATTATTAGTACATTCCCTCTTGACCGGGGAAATGAGCCGGGGTATAAATCAAATAAACAAATAAATAAATAAATAAATAAATAAATAAATAAATAAACAAATAAATAAATAAATAAATAAATACAATATATGAATTCAGAGATTGAACTAATTAACTTAAAACTATAATTAACTGGTTATATTGTATTTAACATTTTGTATTATATTATAGATAGACAAGTCAGGTAAAAGTGAATGATATAATTAACATAGAATATACCAAGGTATTGATTCAAATCTGAGTAATGGAGAACTGAGTGATAGGGCTGAAATTCTAAGAGCAGCAAGGGGACTGATTAGGATTTGGAAAATGGAGTGGAAAACAAAAAAAAACTACAAGCAGTTGCCACTACACCAACCCCTTCAAGCCAGAAATCAATGGATAATTTTTTGACTCAGGTAAGAGTGGAAATGAAAGAAATGTCACAAGTATTAAAGGACTCAATGGCTAAACTGCACAACAAAGTTGACACTATACAACAAACAATGGAGAAAAATGAGGAGAGAATCAGAAAAGTAGAAGAAAAAGCAGTTGAAACAGAAAAGAGAGTAGAAGCAATGGATACAAGATTAACTTGGGTTGATAAAATCTTAGAAACCTCACTGCTGACTCTAGAAATGAAGAGGTCAGAATATTGGCTACAATTCCAAAATGTGGAGGAGGAAAAAGGATAAAATCTGGCAGATATCATGGGAGAACTGTTAGCTAAAACCTTGGACAAACAGAGAGCGATATCAGAAATGGATGAGATGTACCGAGTACTCATGAGCTATGCAAGAAGAAATAGACTACCAAGAGAAATACCTATCAAATTCCTGAGAAAATCAGTCAGAACAGACATACTCCACACAGTAAAAGACCACCCAATGACAAATTGTGGCAAGTTCTTAAAGAGATGGGAGTACCAGACTATCTTATTTGTCTCTTGAGAAACCTATATGTGGGTCAAGAAGCAACAGTGAGAACTGGACACGGAATCACTGATTGGTTCAAAATTGAGAAAGGAGTTCGGCAAGACTGTATACTGTTGCCTTGCCTATTTAACTTATATGCAGAGCACATCATGAGAAAGAGGGGCTAAATGAATCACAAGTTGGAATTAAGGTTGCAGGGAGAAATATAAACAATCTCAGATATGCAGATGATACCACTCTAATGGCAGAAACTGAAGAGGAACTAAAGAGCCTCTTGATGCGGGTGAAGGAGGAGAGTGCCAAAGTTGGTTTGAAACTCAACATTAAGAAAACAAAGATCATGCCATCTGGCCCTCTCAATTCCTGGCCAATACGGAAATGAGGAAGAAATGGAGGTAGTGACAGATTTTATTTTCCTGGGCTCCAAGATCACTGCAGATGGGGACTGCAGTCAAGAAATTAAAAGACGCTTGCTCCTGAGGAGGAAAGCTATGACAGCATACTAAAAAAACAAAGACATCAGTCTGCCAACAAAAGTGCGTATAGTCAAGGCTATGGCTTTCCAAGTTGCAATGTACGGTTATGAAAGTTGAACCATAAGAAAGGCTGAGTGTCAAAGAATTGAAGCCTTTGAACTATGATGCTGGAGAAGACTCTTGCAAGTCCCTTGGACTGCAAGGCGATCAAACCAGTCAGTCCTAGAGGAGATCAGCCCTGACTGCTCTTTAGAAGGCCAGATCCTGAAAATGAAATACTTTGGCCCCCTCATGAGAAGGAAGGACTCGCTGGAGAAGAGCCTAATGCTGGGAGCGTTTGAAGGCAAAAGAAGAAGGGGATGACAGAGAATGAAGTGGCTGGATGGAGTCACTGAAGCAGTCGGTGTGAGTGTAAATAGAGTCCAGGAGATGGTAGAGGACAGGAATGCCTGGAGGAACGTTGTCCATGGGGTCGCGATGGGTAGGAAACAACTTCGCAACTAACAACAACAACCTGGCTTATCAGTATGGTGAAAAGAGGGCAGGCAATTCTTGGCCCTAGGATACTTCTCCATAATATCGTCTGATCAGAACAAATCTTAGCATCATTGCTGAGATATGGACTGAAATCTGGATAATAGGGTTTTAGGCTGCAGATCCCATAATCAATAATTGAGTGTCATGGGAGATTAGCATGGCTCCATACCGCCACCTAGTGGCTCTTCTCTCTAATGGCATCGGAATCTCATGACATTCTTGAGGTAACCACTTTCATCTTTTATTCATTTCTTCATCCTGGCCTTCCATGTACATGAACGCTGAATCTAGGTAATCCTAGACTTACAACCACAATTGTAAATTGCTAAACAAAACAATTAAGTGTGTTTTGCCCTATTGTGCGACATTTTTCCACAGTTTTAACATAATGACTGCAGTTGTTAAGTGAATCATGCAGTCGTTAAGCAAACTGGCTTCCCCATTGACTTTGCTTGTTAAAAGTCAGCTGGAAAAGTTACAAATTGTGATCATGTAATCCCAGGACAATGCAACTGACTTAAGTACATGCCAGCTGCCAAGTGAGCTTATTTTGCTCATGTGACCATGGGGCTGCTGCAATATTTGTAAGTGTGAAAAATGGTCATAAATCATTTTTTGGTGCTGTAGTAGCTTTGAAGGATCACTAAATGAATGGCTGTAAGTTGAGGACTACCTGTAATTTGTTTTGGTGTTGTCCCTACAAAGGAATATGGTTTTTGCTGCTTTAAAAAATAAATATTTTAAAACTTAAACTTATTAAAGCTATTTAAAATGTTTTAAATAAATGTACTAAATGAATAAAACACATGGTTTATGAAAATGTTTTATTAGTGTATTTTCTATTTTGCATTATTTGCACTGTTTGAAGCCTTAGAACTTCTTGGCACAGGAAACCATGTAAACCACAGGTCCACGGGCACTTTTCAAAATGATTCAAAAGAAGTGCTTCAACTTGATATGACTCTGAACATAGCACCTCTCTGCCATTTGTTACAGCAACCCATCTTTTTTTCAGTTTCCCCACAAACCTTAGGATAGCAGTAGCACTTAGACTTATATACGGCTTCATAGTGCTTTGACAGCCTTCTTTAAGTGGTTTACTGAGTCAACATATTGCCCTCAACAATCTGGGTCCTCATTTTACTGACCTCAGAAGGATGGAAGGCTAAGTCAACCTTGAGCCAGTGAGAATCAAACTCCTGGCAGTGAGCAGTGAGTTAGCTGCATCCTAACCCCTGCGCCACCATGGCTCATAAAGATACGCATCCCTTTTTTCCAGAAAGCCAGTCTATTTTAAGAAATAGTAGACAGGTAATATGCTTGTGCTGGGTCTGAAGTAGTTCTTTAAAATGATTTTAATAAATACTATCAAAGCAAGAATGAATTTTATTTTCACAGAGAGGACCTAATGTTCTAAGTTTCCTTCTAGTCCCAACCACATTTGGTTTCATTGAGCCTGCTTCCATATTCCTCCTACTTGTGAAGCTCAAACCACCACTGTCCACAATTCATATCTTCCCCTATATATTATTAGATCATCCTTAAGTGGTGGTGTCTCTTGACAATCAGACAGAAGATGTAAGTTATTAAATGAAAATCAATGTTATACTATCCAGAATTCTATTGCAATGTATATTAAAATGGATTAAACTTTTAATGCTTCAAAGCAAATGTAATAAATGAACATTTAAGAAAACATTAAACAAGCATCAGGTACAAACAAGCACATATTTAATGCAAGGTAGGACAGCATGCTGTACTATAATTAGAGTTACTCCTGTAAAATGGCACTTATTATTCAGTAGATTTCCAGCATAACCCCAAATTAAAGGCAAGTGAGACAAACTGCCAAATGGAGAACAGGCCATCTCACCAGATGGCCAGTAAGTATCTGCACTGCTTTTGGGGGTTACAGGAAGCGCAGATGGAACATCTGAACATCTGTTTGCTTTAATTTACACGCTTATCTTTTAAGAGAATGTTCCATCATTAATCCAGCACTGGATTGGATTAGCAATTTCAGGAATAATAAATACTGACTGGAAATTCACACAGAGAATTTGTTGCATTTAGGGGAAAAGGGAAAAAGAGAGATGGAGAAATGAATTCTAATGAAGCTCTTACCATGGAAACTAAGTAGGTAAATCTGACAGAATACAATTTTTAGCTGCAAGTCCATGTAAAGTTCAGCTAAAAGAAGACATGGGTTTAAAAGAACCCTTAATTTCTGGAAAGTCACTTGTTCAAAGTTGGTGTGGCAGACTTAAAAACTATTACTCTTTGCTTTGCTTGAATGAGTCTATCAAAAATTAAGGCATTTTTACAAGAATGTTCATTACAATGTAAATATTCCCCAACAGAATGTGATGTTTGCCTTACTATAAAATGAGTGCCATCATTTTTCAGGACTAGTGTTAGAGTGTATACACACATATATATGTACATGCACACACACACACATGGATTCTATTACTAATTAGTGTCTATTTCAGAATGCCTTGGAGCATCAAGTTGGCACAATTGTCAAGGGTACAGTCACTTCTAGATAATTTTATTATCTATTCCATACACAGAGATACCTCCACCACAGTTTCTGGCATCTCCAAATGGCTATGCGTGGTCTTCAGAGACATACTGGGACAGGCATATTTCCAATAAAAGCCTCCCACTTAAGCCTCAATTATGCACAGTTTTCATATAACTCCAACCATTCTTTAAAGGGGGTTGAGGAATCAAGATCCAGGTGTAAAATAATAGCTTGGTTCAAAATGGCCATTCATGAGATTCTGAAAGGGAAGGATTTTGTTTGTGATAGCTAACAATCAGCATAATTTTCAAGCACAATGTTGAAGAGCTTGCATGTATTATAGATCCTCCAAACAACTGCTGTATCCATCTTTTAGACTGTTCACTGTGATTTTACTCTCAGATAAAGGTAGATTAAAATAAAGGAAACATAGTTAAATCTGGTTTATATCTACTCCATTCGCTATAGCTATTCCTTTCTAACATTGCAAATCATCCTAGCTTCTACCACATCCAAGAAGTGATCTTAAATAACCCTTTTCAGAAAATGCCATGATTTCTTGGCTAAAACCAGAAGGGAAAGGGAAAGAACTTCAGGATCTTTTTATTTTATTTCTTCAACACAATATTGTAGCAGCTTTGGGACAATTATACTAAAAATTAAAAACAAATAGTTACGAACAATGTAATTGCCACCTTTTCAGCATAGCCTCCAAAACTGTTTTCTCTTTGCCTATCAGATCTTTATGTAAATTATCACTTCTAACAAGGACAATTTGATCTGAGCAGTCTATAATATACATAGTGCTGTATAGATTAATGGCATACTATTTTGACATTTTATACATTGTTTGTGGAAGTTATATTTGATGAAATGAAAAACAAGCAAGAGATGGAGCCTATTTACCTTCTTAATTTGTTGAAATATACATTACAATAAGGATGCCTGTATTGTTAGTAAAAACAGAGACATCAACTACAACAAAATATTGGCTTGGAATAGGGCTAAAACTAGATATGCAGTGTAATTTCTGTGAGCATTTTGATGCAAATCTGCAAGAAACCTAATCACCACTCATGCAATTTTTGAAGTCATCTATATTTGGGCTGTATACAGGGGTGGGTTTCTCCTGATTTGCTGCTTACCCACTTCGTGGACGCGCTGACAGATCGGCTGTCAAAAGCGCGCCGCGCGGGATCGCGTTCAAAAACTTTGTGGTATTCTGCAAATACTCTGATCCAACAGCTGTGCAGCTTTAGGCAGGTGGGATTCTGTAATATGGCTCTTATAAAGGCAACTTTGTAAGTTCATGTAATGGAGAGGGTTTTTTTTTGCTTAAATCCATAAATAACAGCACATTGTAAAATCCCAATTCAAGTGTTAATATAATAATTATAGGATTTATTAGGTTGTGTAGGATCTGGATTTCTAATGAAAGTCATCATGACACGACTTGTTTTTAGTGTATGTATCTTTAACAAAAATGTTAAGTCCGAAAGGACTTAAAATGAGTGAAGTGATAGTTTCTGGGTTCTGAAATATATCTCACAAGGAAAAGAGAATGGTAATATGAGAGGGGGTGGGGGAACTGTTCTGTAAAATTACAGTTTACATAATAACCAGCTGGGAGAAACAGTACGAATTGAGAAAGGGCCAAAAGCAGCTGGTCTCTTAGTAGAAACAATGACATAGCACTGCTTTTATTCCTCTCAATTTGCTCTGCATCACTAGTAAATTATTATAATTTACTATTTTTACTAAGATAATTTGCTTCAAGTTATATATACATCTTTTATTACACAGAAGTCAGTTTTAACTAATAAGGCATTTTTATCATTTATGAGCAATATTAATTTTAAACAATTTGTGTAAAACATTTTCAATGTAACAATATATATTAAGTTTTATTTATTTTATTTATTTATTTTATTAGATTTATACCCCGCCTCTCTTCCCCGGTCGAGGCGGCTAACAACATTAAAATACAATACAATGTAATATATTAAAAATCAACGCAATTACACACAACCAAATTCTTCCCGGGGGGGGGCACATCTGGATTATGGGGGGGCACTAGCCACAGCCACTCAGTCTTGTCAGGGTTGAGCCTGAGCCTGTTGGTCCCCATCCAGATCCTCACATCCTCCAGACATCGGGACATCACCTCAACGGCATCACTAGTTCAGCCCGGGGCAGAGATGTGTAATTGGGTACTGATGATATCCTACCCCGTGCTGTTGGATGATCTCACCCAGCGGTTTCATGTATATGTTAAATAGGAAAGGGGAGATAACCGAACCCTGAGGAACCCCGCAAGGCAGGGGCCTCGGGCTGGATCTCTGTCCCCCTACCAACACTGACTGGCTATGGCCCGAGAGATAGGAGGAGAACCACCGCAATACAGTGCCTCCAACTCCCAGCCCCCTAAGCCGCTCCAGAAGGATAGTTATGGTAATCCTTGTTATATATTTATTAAACGTTGGAAGTTATAGAATATTAAATTTATTTCTAAACAGTTAAACATTATCAATTTAATTCTAAACGTGAATTCATCAACTGTTTTTAATAAGCATACATTTTTAAAGAATCCTTTTCGAAAGAACTGTACAGGTAGTCCTTGAATTACAATAGTAGTAGCAATAGCAATAGCACCTCAGTACACCCGTGTAACACCTCTGCGAGCTGCACTAACTCCCAATAGCCTTCCGGGTGCAATTCAAAGTGTTAGTGATGACCTTTAAATCTCTCCATGGCTTAGGACTGGGTTACTTTTGAGACTGCCTTCTCCTATCTCATGCCTCCCAGTGCCCTGTGAGATTTCACAGGGTTGGCATCCTCTAGGCTGGCGGGTCCTTGGGCAAAGGCCTTCTCTGTTGCTGCACTGGCCCTCTGGAACCAGCTCCCCATGGAGGTCCAGACCATCCCTAACCTGTTAGCCTTCCACCGGGCCATAAATACCTGGCTTTGCTAGCGGGCTTGGTGATGATTATCTCCCCTTGTATCGAAGTAGAGTATGTGTGTTTTTTAACTTTTCTACTGTTATAATTTTTATTGCTTCCTTGAATTTTATTGAAATGTTGTACGTTGTTATTTTATTGCTGTTAGCCACCTTGTGTTCCCTCTGTTGGGGGAAGAAAAGCGGTGTATAAATTCAGTAAACTTCAACTTCAGCTTCAATTTAGACTTATATACTGTCTCATAGTGCTTTATTTAATTTTATTTATTTTATTCCATTTTATACCCCGCCTTGCCTCCCCCGACAGAGGGAACACAAGGCAGCTAGCAACATTTAAAAATAGTGAATATACAATAATACAATAAAAATTCAAAATAAAGATCCATAAAACCATATCAATATAAAAATTAAAAAGAACACAAAACATACAATAACAAACATAACGATGCTTTCATACGGGGGAGTTACTTAGTTCCAAACCCACTGGCAAAGGTCTTGACAGCCTGATGGAAGGCTAACAATCTGGGGACGGTCCGGACCTCCATGGGGAGCTGGTTCCAGAGGGCTGGTTTAGCCACAGAGAAGGCCCTCACCCATGGACCCACCAGCCAGCACTGCTTAGCTGACAGGACCCGGAGGTGGCCAACTCTGTGTGATCTCACGGGGCATTGGGAGACATAAGGCAGTCTTGAAGGTATCCCGGTCCTAAGCCATGGTCATCACTAACACCTTGAATTGCACCTGGGAGGCTATTGGGAGCCAGTGCAGCTCGCAGAGGAGTGGTGTTATGTGAGTGCACCAAGGCACACCCTTAATCACTCATGCGGCTGCATTCTGGACCAATTGGAGCCTCCAGTTGCTCTTCAAGGGTAGTCCCATATAGAGTGCATTGCAGTAATCTAAGCTAGAGGTGATGGGTGCGTGGTTAAATGCAGCACTGCAGCCTATTTCTGCTGACTTGTTCAGCAGGTTGTCAGATCGAATCTCACCAGGCTCAAGGTTGACTCAGCCTTC
>JANHGC010004119.1:558031-570834 GCA_027560395.1 Boaedon fuliginosus | reverse complement strand
ATTGATATTTCTCCCTGCAATCTTAATTCCAATTTGTGATTCATCTAGCCCCACCTTTCTCATCATTGCTAGTATATAAATAAATAATATAAATAAATAAATATTTATAGTATTATTTATTATATTATATTATTATATTATTTCTAGTATCCATTTCTAAACTCCTGGAAATATGGCATCATAAGACGATAACTATAGCTAAATAAATAATAATGTCAATAAAATAAATAAAATGCTAGTATTTTAATTTCACTTTATTTTTACATAACTAAATAAATTATACCTAAAAGTTTTACCTAAAATATCCCATTAGAACAGGTTTTCAAGAAATGTCTAAAACCTAAAATCATATTTATGAGAAAATGCACATATTGCTTACTAAAGAAAAAAGAAATAAATGACTAATTCATTCACACACACATACATAATATTATGCAATTAAATTATTTTAAAAAATCATTTTTAACAGTAGGAAAAGGGAAATAATATTAAATTCCTGACAGTGAAATATTTGTTTAAATATAGAAAAAGAGATTGTATAGCTGACAGCAAAAGAAAGTCTTTCTAGGGTTATAGTGTCCGTTCTAATGCTTGGAAAAGTTGCCATTTACGGTACTTGAAAATGATTTTTTAAACAAGAATTTATATAGAAAGCTTGCAGTTTTATTAAAGATACATCTTATTGGAAAGAACCAATAGATTGATGTTTCTTCTTGATTTTGTGCCTGTTTCTTTTAGTAATGTCCAAGACCTATCAAGAGACCGATCTGATATTTGAACATGGTGCTTTATGATAGTATGAAAAGTGAAAGTAACAGGGTTTTTTCAGAATATGGGAGGAGAATACAGATAGTGTCTTGATGTCACATGGCATGGGCTATCCAATCAGCGCTGTGCAGAACTGGTTTCTGATACAAACTTTCTCACCAGTACTTTGTTTTATTGAAAATGTTACGGCTGACTGGAATGGTTTGGGCACATTGCCATAGACATTTCACCAAGCAAATGAGCAGTGAACAGATTTTATTTAAATATCATGCTGCCTGCAAGATAGTTATATAGTTAATTAGAATTGGGTACCCTGTTTGGCTTCCTCAGATGAGATCCAATCTTCACTAAATGTGAATCATTATTATCCTTACCCTCAAAATTAAAATTATGTGTTCATAATTATTCTTGAAGTTCTAAATATCTCTTTTAAATATTGTTAATGAAAGGTAAAATAAGGGTCATGTTTTAAAATAAAATATACAATCTAGTACACGGTACTTGACCACTCAATGTTAAATATGAAAGCGATAATAATCTATGAAGCAGAAAAATATAGATAATGCTTTCATGTTGCTAGCAACTCACTTATTTAGTATAAAGTACACTGTTTTGTTTCTTTAGTTTTGACTTATAAACCCTGGCCTTAGTTCACCCTCATTTTTTGTTTGTTGAGTCACATCATTCCAGATGAATGCTGAATAAATGTACTTACTCTCTACTAAATAACTGTGTACCATGAGGGAAATGGAGGAATACATTTCACAATTTTAAAAAAATAATTGCAAGTTTTTTATTATTATAGGTTGCTTCCATGATGAGCTAATTTCAAATTTATTTAATATTATATTAAAATTTTATATTAAAATTTTCTGAAGTTTTTACATTCCAAATCAGAATGGGACAACTTACTACAGACAACTCGCCATAGCCAACTTCCCTGGCCAACTCATCACAGGACCATTCCCCACAAAATAATTCAAAGCGGGTAACTCAAGAGAGGCACAAGTAGAATTGCAGTTCACCCCAGTTTTGAGGACTTCTAACTTGATATGGTTCAAAACTAAAGCAAGTCAGGGTTTGCTGCAATTCACTTGACCCTCTCTTGAGTTATCCTGTGGTGAGTCGTCCCTTGGCAAAATGTCCAGGTCAAATCGGCTGGGGTGTGTTAGCTATGACTCTTCCAAATTGTTTACGTTAAAAACTATTTTGAAAGGTCCAGAGTTTTTAAAAAGCAGGTTAAGAATTATTCACACCATTCTGTGTACAGGTAGTCCTTGAGTTACAACCGTTCATTTAGTGACAGTTGAAAGTTACAATGGCACTGAAAAAAGTGACTTATGACTATTTTTCACATTTTTGACTGTTGCACAATCCCCATGGTCACATGATCAAAATTCAGATGCTTGGCAACTGGTTCATATTTATGACGGTTGCAGTGTCCCAGGGTCATGTGATTACCTTTTGTGACCTTGTAGCAAAGTCAATGGGGAAAACCAGATTCACTTTAACAATTGTATTATGTGTCAACAAAGATTGCAAAATGGGACAAATTTCACTTAACAGCTATCTCACTTAGCAACAGAAGTGTTGGGGTCAGTTGTGGTTGTAAGTCACCTATCCATCTATCAAGACTACATTAAGTGGGCAAGCAAAAATTTACTGCCTAATTAATTTTTTTTAAAAAAGAATAAATTAACTTCCCTGTCAAGTTATTGTAAAAGAGTTAAAGAAAAGTACTGCCAAATTTCAGTGACTCTGGTTTAATCAGACACCAGTAAATTCCTAGCTGTGAATGCCAAAGCCCTGGCAATCTGTTGCTTAAAATTCTAATCTCACAATTTACATCAACATCACTGCTAGTAATAAATAATATATATAATGCAGACAACTTTCAGAAGGTTCAATAAAATGATCAAAGTGCTGTCACAAGGATTAGAAGCAATTTGCAGATCAGTAATCTCTTTTGTGTGTGTTGGCATTTGTATATGTTCTCTGAATGCAGCCCTTAAATTATAAATGAGCAAGTCTTTTTTTAAAGGGGTGTTTACTAAAACAATTGTGCCTCCTTTAGTACATTGATGGATAGCTTTTTTAGGAACAAAAATAGTGTAACAATGTAATATTTTTTCCAGACAGACAGTAGAGCGTGTGGGTTTACAGAATCAACTCCAGGTGCTTCTAGAAACTCAGAGGGCAGATGGCAAATCACAGTCAACATCTTCAAGGTAACTAGGTCTATAAAAGTGGGGTTTAGTTTCTGAACAGGTGTTTCTCATAATTACTACACAACTAAACTATGCTTTGACTAAAATTTTAATCTGAGTTAAAAATGTAACAGAAATATCACAGTCAAAATTCATATTGACTGCAAAATAAAGAGGTTCTGATATATGAAATGCAAAAGTACGATTATTTAGCTTCTACAGAAATCCATAATATAAAAAAGGAAAACGAGAAAAAGGCAGTAATTTCTATCTATATCATATTATGTACAGTATCTGTTGCATACATAAAGTTTTGAGAAGATCCAAGCTACTAAACTGTATCTAAATCCACATTATTTGGTTCTGTAATGAGTGTACTTAATCTGGTGAGGTTAATGTCAGGTGCAAGGAATCAGAACAACACTAAGAATTGACCAGACCAATATGTCTATTGCTATTCACATATTTACAAAAACCTCACCAGATTAATTGCAATCACTATAGAACAACCAGGTAAGCACTCCAGGGTTAGGAGGTTCTGCTCTCCATCACTTCTTCTCCCTCAAGGATTCAAGTTCAGTCTCTTAACTCTCCACCCACCCCATCCCACTTCAGCTGCAGATTCCACCACACCAATGTAGTTACCGTCCAAAGTGTAAATTTTAATATTCTAGCTAAATTCTGGTCATTGCTAAGAATTCTGACCTGATTTTATTTATTTATTTGATTTATACCTCGCCTCATTTCCCCGGTCAAGGGAATTCGAGGCGGCTCTTGATACTTGATCTGCTCATCTGGAGACACTCCATGCCAAGATGGAGAAGGCTGCTTCAGACCACTTGTTTAACCTCTTCATCTAAACTTCTTCAGAATGTTCAGAACCATCCTAATATGTAAAAATGGAGTGGAAATCAGTTGTGCTGGCTTTATTCATATTAAATTTGAATATAATGGAGAGAAGAATATTTATACATATGGCCTCCAGTGTTAATATAAGGACTATCAATTGAATTATAAATTCTGAGGCATAGATAATGCTGTCTTTGCTGGTGTTGACATTAGTATTGTGGTTGACTATTAATAATATTATTACTATTCCCATGAAGTCAAAACTATGCTGATTATAATAAAGTATAATATTCTATTTTAACTCACAAACCTACTCTATGAACATCTATGGTAATATAAATGTTTATTCTTCGGTGGGAGATTAGCAAAACTGGAAATAATAGATCCTAGCTTGCAAATAGACTTACATTCTTAAATGTGCAAAGCAATAGGAATGCATAGGAAAGGGGAAGAAAATGTAATGGAAACATCCATGTTGTGTCTATATAATTTTGATTGTGGTCTTCTGTACTAATTATTTTTTTTCTCTCCATTGAAGTTCACCATCATCACCCATTTCTGGCAAACCTCAGTGGAAACAATCTGATGATGTGACTCCACCAAAAAGTAAACTGAACACTCATGATGGAATTCAGATTCATGGCAGTGCAGGAACTCACCACCCTAATGGGCCCAAAATGAAAGAGGAGGAATCTGACAAAATCCTGCGCCAGCTGCTAGGGAAAGAAATCTCTGAGAATGTCTGCATGCAGGAAAAACTGTCCTTAGAATTTCAGGATGTTCAGAATTCTTCCAAGTATACAAAGAAGGTGCCGTTGGAGAAAAAGGAACTGAAATTAGCAAGATTGAAGCATCTAATGCAGAGGTCCCTCAGTGAATCTGACACAGATTCAAATAATTCAGAAGACCAAAAGAACACACCTGTGAAAAGAATTGATAAGCCCAGGCCACGGCCTATAGTGGAAAATACTGAAAGCACTGAGAATTTGCATCTCATGATTAAGAAACATGCTTTGGCATCCGGACGCCGGTTTCCTTTTGGAATTAAAACCTCAAAATCAGTGGATGGTCACAGCCCTTCTCCTACTTCTGAAAGTAGTGATCCTGATAATGAATCCCACTATCAGACTGGAACCATGTCCCAAAGCCAGGTTGGGGGAGACCCCAGTCAAGCCAATCCTGATACCACGATTGCTCCCAAAGTAGCCACAAGTCCCAAGAGTGCCCTCAAGTCTCCCTCTTCAAAACGCAGGACTGCTCAGAACTCAAAACTCAGAGTGACATTTGAGGAGCCCGTGGTACAGTTAGAGCAAACAGAGATTGGTTTAAATGGAGAGAAGGACAAAGAGCAGAATAAATCTGTTCCACAGCCAATACCTAATGCTGACACTGGGGACCAGCAGAAACGTCCATTTGGAACATTTCGATCCATAATGGAGACACTGAGTGGCAATCAGAACAATAATAATAATTATCACTCTTCAAGTTTAATCAAGACCTCATCACCCTTTACCTCATTAGGAAGAAAAGCCACAGATAGCAAGGGAAATTCAGCAACTTCTACAAAAGGAAAAAATAAACCAGTGAGTTATTATAAAGAGTTGAGGGAATCCTTGTGCTTTCATCAATAATTTCTGTCAAAAATGAATGCCCAAAATAATGATATATGCATTGCAGCATTAAATTAATATCAGCTCATCTTCACTGGGGAAACTTAGGAGAGGTAAATGATGATGTGGGAACATCTGGAAGGAGGCAAGAAAAAATTGGAAAGGGTGTAGCACAAAGATTTCTGATTCAGCTTTTTCAAAATGTGGATCATAATGCAAACTTTTGCATTTGCTTGGATGTAGTGATGACAGTAAAAGCCAGCTTGCATTCTCCAGTGCACGGAAGAAATATCAGAGTGTTTTCTTTTATATATACATCAGAGATGAAAGGAATATCTCATCATTTTGCTTTGGTATGAATTCAGACTAGGAATAGTTTTTATGTAGGGGGTCTTAAAATCCAAACCTCTCAGCAAAAGATAAAATATTCTATATTTCATATACGCAGAGAGAGAGAGAGATGATTGGATAATAGTAATACATATTTTATTTGGAATACATTATAGAAATATTATTAGGGAGGCATAGCCATGCAATGCTGTTAAAACCAGAAATAGGAATACAGCCATATGAAGAAATTCTAAACTATAAATACATGAAGCACCCGGGGACTCAAGCATGGCGTTACATTCTGTTTCCCTTACCTAAATGCTGTGCTTGGCAGCTATTATAATGTGTTAAAACATTCATATGGACTGACATGTTCCAGCTTTGAATGATTTTCTTTTCTATACAAGTGCAAACCTTGCTGTTTCAGCATTTGTGCTAGGAGAAAAAAAACAAAAAACAAACAAAAAACCAATCATGAAGCACACTATCTTACTTGAAGACATTATCAGTTATTATATAGAATTATTTAAAATAGTTTACTTGTGTTGACCGTAATATATGACCATAAAGCAACTGAAATGTGTTTACAAAGAGATAGGTGATGGACAAGAATAGGGCAGTTATAAAGCATTGGGTAATGCTGAATCAGAATTAGGAATCTAAGGTTCAACCTTAGATGACTACTTTACCTTACCTTAGATGACTACCATAACACTCAAATTATAGGACTTGCAGAGTATATAATTTGCTTCTAGAGATCCAAAGAAAGGGAAAACACTTCCAAATAGAATTCTGCCACAGAGAGGAAAGACATAGAAGAAAGAAAAGAGGTATAAAAACAAATATTGTCTAGAACAGATGTATCAATAGTATAGGGTAGATTCAAGCCGCCTCGAGTTCCCCTGATTGGGGAAATGAGGCGGGGTATAAATCTAATAAATTTAAATTAAATTAAATTAAATTTGCTGGCATTCTTTCCTGGATCTCAAATCCCTATCCACTGGAAATGATAGAAAAAAAGAAAGCAGTTCAGTATTTATTTTTTGGGGAGGAGGTGAGTGGGAGAGAAGGTTGATTTTAAATAGAAAAATGGCTGATGCCTAAGGCACCCTTTTCTCCATTTTAAAAAAGTAATGTTCCCAAATCTCATGTCCATTTGAGGTCTTACCTCATTGGCATGCAGATCAAATAATATTTGAGCCAACAGAAGCTGCATACTCCTGATCAGGAGTTTTGGAAGGCAGCTTTGATAAAATAACTGAGTAGATCAGATTTTACAGTCCCATTCCAAGAAAAAGCAAGAATTATATTTATATAAAGAAAGTTTTTTTAAAAAAGAGTAAGCTTTCACAGAAAGTCAATGGTTTCAAAATACAAGCTTAATCTAAATATAAGTTCCTATAGTATTGAACTAAAGATTTATATGAATAAAGTATATTCTACCTCCATGTTGGTTCTAGTAATAAAGATATGTGTTAAAGGAGACTAAGAAGTGTACTGAAAGGCAGGGATTAATCTATAGATTAGGATTTGTTGAAATTGTATATAAATGTTGACAGAAGTCTTTGGTCCTAAGACTTCATCAGGCATCCAAGGACGTTTTTGTCTGTGGTACCCCTGATAACCCATTCCAACTCTGATTGCTGAAAGCTGATGTCACGATTTTCTGCAATTTCAAGATAAGAAACATTCCCAAACTATAACATCAGTCCTAAACCACCATTTTCTAATTTTTAAAAACCCAATCTCCTTCCAAAAATCAAGAGAAGAGGAAAAATCTCAGTTTGTCTGGATGTGATGTGCCTACACCTATTTTGCCTCACTGATTCCATGCCTTCAGTCATTAAAGAGCTGACCATCCTGTTATTATAGAGATTTAGTGACAATTAAATGAGAGAAATGACAATTTGTGGTCAGGAGTATACATATATTTTCAAGACTGCCGAGTGAAGACCTATATTTTTTTTCTCATTTTGGGGAAGGTGGGAGAGTCTGTTTTCATGGCATTTTGCATCTGTTTATTGCCACTATGGAATGTAGTAAGCATTCTGTTTTTAAATATATATATCTTCAACATTCCTTCCTCCAAAAAGCATTATTTCAAAGCTACCTGGTTTCAGCTTTATTGATGGATGTGATCTAGTGCAGCATCCAGTGCAGCAATATCAACACTATTTCCTTTTTTATCTGATAAAGTTGTAGACGCTGTCCAATGGGATTCAGCCTTGTATCCTGTTGTCACCAAGGTAGAAAATTACTATTGTGTGCCAAAAGGACATCCTGATTTCTTGGGTGCAATAGAAACAGCTCTTCCTTCCACCCAGGACTCTAGTTAGACACTGAAGATTTTGCATGCCTTTTCTTCTTTCTTCCATTCAATTATATCCAATTCTTGAGGAATAGCCTGGACAAGTCCCTGCTATTTTCTTGGCAAGGTTTTTCAGAAATGGTTCACCATTACGTCCTTCCTAAAGCTGAGTGAAAGGTCCAAAGTCACCCAGCTAGCTTTGCAGCCAAGGTGGGACTGGAACTCACCATCTCCTGGTCTCTAGCCTGATGCCTTAGCCACAACATCAAACTGGCTCTCTATCTGCATGCTTATTCCAATGCCAAATTGTAATATAGATGTTCAGGCCATTTGTTGATAGGCTTACCTTTTTAATAGCTGTCTGTACGTTGTGCATGTGAGAAGCTTGCTGCATGGCCCTTCAACTGACAAATGCATTGCCCTTCCTTAGGCTCTTTGTTCCAGCTACACCAGTTTTTCCACTCGCATGCTGATTGAAGATCACCTCGATAACAATGCATGGTATGTCCTGATGTAAAATGAAAACATTTGTATTGCTTTTTATTATTTTCTCATTGCATCTACAACTTATAGCTTCTCACAGCTTGAGCTAATGCCATAATTGATGATAACTGTAAAAGAAAATAAAATTTAAGTCTGCTAAAAAAAATACCATAAATTCTTGCAAACCATTGCTAGTATTCATAGCTGAACTAGCTTAATGGTTCCATGCGCATAAAAAACTCATAAATTCAAAAATGCCCTTTAGTTCGGTTAGGCATTGTGTAGCCTCTTGAATGGAAGTCAAACAGCAGATGAGGATGGAAATTAAATTTCCTCTTATGCATAGGCCAAGTCATTCCACTTATATTCAGAGAAAGTGTGCCTCATGCTCTATTGGCTCATGTCTTTCTAACTTGTCTTTGAACTCTGATTTTCTAACGCAAAAATAATGTTAAGTAGGCCAAAATTAAAGTGTTTTTCTCTTTTCATAAATGTAAATATACGTGGTTGGAACCAGACTTGCATTTCTGTGAATGAAATACTACTTCTGCTTGGAAAGGGAACCAAGGTCCAAGAAATCTGCTAGTAAACAATTTTTGCCAAATGTCTTTTCTTCTTGCAGCCATCAGCCCTACCTCTCACATGGGTTTGGAAAGTTTCTCAATTCTCCAGAGTAGTAACTATATAAATAGGCTTATTGCTGTAATCACAAGTCATAACAATGTAGCATAGCATACAGTACAAGAAGACAAAATAAGAAAAATAATAAAAAGAATGCTAGATATAAGAAAAATGGATCAAAATAAAACCAGGACTACAGTTAAGAACTTTAAAAATGCCTTCATATGTTTAAATGCCAACAAAGCAAAACAAGCAGCTTAACTACTATCAGTTAAAAATATCTGCAAGGATTTGGATGTTCAAAGACGGAGCCCTTGAGTTCCTTACCATTAATTTGACCCTGATTTTTTCATCAATGGGATGAGGAGGACATGGTGACTAATTATCTCTGCTTGACTAGTATCCCAAGGGTAGGGAAAGGCATATATGTTTTTTGTAGGAATTGTACCAGGATGGAAATTTAAATGACTTTACTGCAACAGTATATTTATTGACATCCTTTTCAAGATGCCTACCTCTATTCCAAGAGGTAAGTTCCTCCAGAGGTCCTTCAGAGTAGTTTTTTAAGGCTACCATAAAATTACTGAAAAGGCTCCCACAACCCTCTTCCTCTTACATTTTAAAATTCAACTGACTACAGGTCTGGAACTAACTCAGAATTTCAGTTTTTACTGGACACTCGTTTGGAAAAGAGATGGACTATAACTTTAAGTTATAAACTTAAACCCTTCCATTGAAGACAGCAGCAATTTTTTAATAATCTTTAAAGATGTAATTAAACAGATTATATATGCAGAGGCTAAGACTGTCTCTGTTTTTCCCAATATATCAAACAGCTTTTTCTTTTTCTTAGCTTCATCTAACAGCAGCTTGTTCCCATCTCTTTAGAATTTAATGTGAACCGTAAGAACCAAGTTTACGGAGTTAGGTCAGAATTTTCACAAACAATTACTTATAGTTTGATGGGAAACACTGACTATCCATTGTCTTAAATCCGGAACATGCTATTCTATAAATGAAAAGTAGCTTCGGTTTGCAGAAAGTACTTGGAAAGGGGAAAGTTCCAGGGAAAGTTCTTCCAGGAGAAAGAGAAAAATATGGGAAATTTCAAAAACTCTTCCTAGGAACGTGATACTTTCCAGAACCTCATGGTAGTTGGCAGCGGGAGAGTTGGTAAAAATAGTATCACCATTGCTTTTGTGGTAGAACATCCTGTGAACAAAATAAAATTCATAGGTACTGTTAATTCATTTTTCAGTTTCATAACTAATTGCTTTTCCTAAAAATAGGGTAAATCTTAAGTGTAAAGAAAGTTTTATTTTTGGCCTTTTGTCTGCAATAGAAACAGGACCACAAAAAAGGGGTTTTCTTAGTTAATATCATCATCCCAAAAGTGCTTGCAAGCATTATCTCAAAATGTAATATGTGTGTCTGTGGTGTGGCTTGGAATTACAGCAAACAAAATATTTGCTGGATGGAAAACATTTGAGCGAGGATGCCTTCTCAACTGGACAACTTTAGATCATTGTGAAGATCAGCTTAGAAAGGCCACAATTAGTTTTAAATATAGAACAGGCAATCATGGTGAATATGAAGTATTTTTCTTTCTCAGTTATTTAAAATAGAGAAAACTGCTCTTTGAAAATGTAGTATGAAACCAGGTGAAACACAAATTTGCTATATCCAACTCAAGTATTTCTGGGTTTATTTAGCTACAATTTCTGAATCTTGATTCCTTAAATTCCGAACGGTGTCTATATACAAAACATTTTACATATAATCAACACAGAAAAAAACATGGTTTATCTAAAAAGCTTTTAAGCTGTATGGTTCATTGTTAAAACACATACTTTTCTTGCATGAAGTTCCAGAAAGAACTGTAAAAATCTTGGAATTAGTCCTAGCTTATTGAAGTAGAAAGAACAAGATGACCTACCCTAGAATACAGCATTTTTTTCATAAACATTCAGACAATAATGGAGTGGACTGGGCTGAAGGGGTGAGCCTTCAAAGTTGTCAGTTAAAAACGATTGCAATGGGGTTTATCTTACAATTATATATCATATTTGCAAGGAGGGGTTATGCATATGTTTATGTATACATCCAAAACTTACAATAACTGTAAGGTTTGAAGCAGATAACCCTCAACTCATTTAAAAATTGGCATCAAAATCATAGAACATTGAATAAAAAGATTAAACCATGGTTTTTGTGTGATACTTCTGACCAAAAAACCAAACAAGAGTTCCCCTGAAAGGGGTGAAGAGAGGTGGGATCCAAATCTAATAAATAAATAAATAAATAAATAAATAAATAAATAAATAAATAAATAAATAAATAAATAAACAAACAAACAAACAAACAAACAAACAAACAAACTCTCTACTGAGCATGTGCAGTTTTGCCTCCCTCATATCTTGCGGAGAGTCCTTGGACTTACGTCATAAATACGAGTCGGCCGCCAAGGCGTCCCGATTTTGGTCACTTGGGGAGATGATGCCGTCGCGGCCGTCGTCCCCCCCCTTTTTTTTTTTTTTCGTCAGGGCCGTTGTAAACTTCAAACGGTCGCTAAACGGGCTTTTTGTAAGTCCAGGACGCTCTGCAGAAGGGCAACAATGGACACCCAACGCAATTTGGCGGGGATCGTTGGAAACCGTTGAGCTCTTAACCCTCGAGTGTGGGTTTGAGAGGGCTTGCGAAGAGACACCTCGGCTGTTATGTCGAATTACACACGTCTCCCCTGCATGCTAAAAGGGATGACGTTGCCTAGTTGGGTCACGAAACGTCTGCAAGAAAACCACCCATCTCAGAGAGTACCAAGGACCCCACAGTCTTCCTCCTCCTCTTCCTCCTCCTCCTCCTCCTCTGTGGAATCCCATTCCCTCCCACACTGAGAATGTTCCCTAGTGGGGTCACGAAACGTCTGCAAGAAAATTATCAAGCTCAGGACCCCAACAGCTCAACCCCAAACCCCAAATACTCCCTTCTGTTGGTACTTTGCCGTTTGCTAATAATAAAGAGTGGGGAGTGATGGATTTGTAAACGGACTGCACGCTTAAGAGGGTTATCCTTCACAATCTTCTGGGAGATCAAGTGGATTAACACCTCTGCAGAACAAGGATTTTTTTTTTTCCTAGCGCTGCCCGACAATATCAGGACATAAGCCACGCTGGGCGCATCGCCGGGTGGAAGGTTATTCCCCTGGCCTTAACCTTCCACCTGGCGATGCGGGGCTGCTTTGCCCAAAACTACTTTTGTTTTGCTCCAGGGGTTCATAGATTAACAGAGTTGGAAGGGACCTTGGAGGTCATGCAGTCCAACCCCTCCACCCAAGCAGGAGGCCCCACCTACGCCATTTCTGACAGATGTCAGTCCAGTCTCTTCTAGAAAGCCTCCAGGCATGAAGCTCCCACAACTTCCGAAGGCAACTTCTGTTCCATGGGTTGATTATTTTCTCCCTGTCAGAAAATCCCTCCTTATTTCCAGGTTGAATCTCTCCTTGGTCAGTTTCCATCCATTATTCCTTGTCTGGCCTTTGGGTGCTTTGGGAAATAGCTTGACCCCTTCCTCCTCTCTGGGGCAGCCCCTCAAATATTGGAAGATGCTCTCCTGTCTCCCCTGGTCCTT
>JANHGC010004119.1:509993-529466 GCA_027560395.1 Boaedon fuliginosus | reverse complement strand
AACCAGGGGTGGGTTCCTACCGGTTCGCTGGTTACCCGCTTCGTGGGCGCGCCCACAACGCGGGTAACCAGTGAACCGGAGAAACCCATCCCTGAATCTAACAATTAATAATAAAGATTAAGAGGAACTAGTAGGAAAAATGATATTGCTAGGGCATGTTTGTGATGAGGATAGGTGCAAGATGGAAAAGACACAGCATCTTTCTCTTGACAATCCTTGCTGCTGTCCATCTGAAAGCAAACTTGTAAAGAATTCAACTGTTTTGAATGAATTTCAGTTGGGACATAATAATATGTAGTAGAGATGTAATGTGGAAGAAACAACTAACCTTTTCTCTGCCTTCTATTTTTATTTTCCCAAAGCAGAAAAAGATCATGGGGAAGAGGGCTATGGGATAAACAAATGATAGTCAGGAAAAGGAATAAATATACCCTTCACCAACCACTTTCACCTGCACTACTCTTCTATAACAATCTCTTGGTGATGATTTTCTTAATGGTAGCACCACACAACATCACTTTCCTCCAGGTGTATAGCTGTTGTTCATCAGTCTCTTCTGAAGCTTCAAAGTTATGAAGGTGATTACTTTAAATCTGTAATGTATTTAATGATGGGCTACAAAGTTATTATAATAAGCACAAATTAAATATTTTGAATCAAACTTCCAGAGGTCTTAGTAATTTTCTTACTCCAATTGCAATAATACAAATGCCAGGTCTATAGTAAAATGTAAATGTGTAGTAAAACTATTTTGTTTTTATTAATAAAGGTTAATACTTTTATTAATACTAATTAATACTTTGGTTTTTTCAAAGTATTCTAAAATAATTATCCTTTAAAAAAGTAATTATCATGAATAGAATATTTCCCTTTTCTAAACTTGTGTCTAGATTCATTAGAAACATAGAATATTATTTCCAGGATTTTTAATTAATTCTTAATATTAAATTTTAATTCTGATTCAACTTGATCATGTATGCATTGAGTTTGCATTACAGCATACCTGTGCAAAAGTAGAAGTGAAGAGTTAACATTTATCAAAAGGAGAAAAAACTTTCTTACCTTTATATCTTTAGAGAAATAAATGAAAACTCTGACAAGGCTTCAAGAAAGAAATATCATCTTTACATTTTTGCTGCTGCCTTTAATATGTGTAATTTTAATCACAGCAGAGTAATAATAAGAACCTGATTTCTTGCTGAATGTTTTGAAAGATGAGGCACATGGTAATTCCTTCAGAGAAGTTTTGACATTTTATGCCTTTTGATGTTTGCACTATTATACTGACCTGATAAGTGGATGAATGACCATGATAGATGGGCCTAATGAGAAAATGATAAGAATTTAGGCAACTGGCATGACTTATGTATCTCTCATCCAGAAGGCCCAATGCCCCACTTTTATCTTATTCATTTCTTTACAAATAAAGCATACTTTCTGCTCTCCTTGTCAAACTGTATGTCCACTTGTATTCATCCAATAATTGATCCTGTGTTATTGTAAGATTTACTGGATATCCCTTTTAGAAGAGTTTCCCTTTCTTGTCATATTAAAAATGTGTAATGACCAATACTTAGAAAAAGTTTCAGGGAAAAGGAAAAGGATAAGTTATTATCATATCTCATAGAGAATATCTGGAAATATCTAAGGGGATGTAATAGTATATGGGAATGATCTTGAGGTTAAAAAATGGTAAAAGAGTTCTTGCAGATTTTACTCTGCTCATTGTTGCTGACTACAGGGGGTAATGTACATCTCCATTTCAAAGCCATTGATTCTGTCCAAAGACATTTCTGTGGTCATGTGGCCAGTATGATGTCATGGAGCACTATTACCCTCCCACTGAAGTGGTACCTATTTGTCTACTCACATTTGCATGCTTTTGAACTGCTGATGGGTGTACAAGCTCAAACCAACTATGACAACAGCCTTACATACAAAGTCAGACTCGTAGCTAAAGGGTACAGCCAATGCTACCCATATAGTGACACCTATTCTCCAACAGTCAGATCAGAAAGTGTGAATGCTGCTCTAGCAATGGCTACAATACAAAACCAAAAGATTTATCAATTTGATGTGAAAACAGCATACCTACATGCTGATCTGGACACTGACATTTATGTGAGAAGCCCTCCTGGCCTCCAACAAGGAGAAGGCAAAACATGGCTATTGAAGAAGAGTCTTTATGGCCTAAAACAATCTGGAAAAATTTGGCACAATTGTCTAGCCAAAGTTCTCAGAGATATGGGCTATTAACTCCAGCTGATAAAAGTGTCTTTGTCAAAAGTTGAAATAGTGTCATCGAAAAGGTTTTGGTTTATGTTGATGACTTATTGTATATTGGACCAAATAAGGGGACATGTGATGGTTTTGCTGAACAACTAAAGAAACACTTTGCACTCAAGTCACTTGAACCTATGGACAAGTACTTAGGGGTTCAGAGCTCTATCTCAGAGTGAGAAAATAGAGGAACTCCTAGAAAGATGCAGCATGACTGATTCCAGACCAATTCGAACACCCATGCAATCAGACTTCTTCAAACATGCATACGAGGTAAGCCCTAAATTTACAGAAACCACACTATACAAATCTGTAATTGGATCTTTGCTGTACATCAGCACCTGGACCTGTCTGGACATTGCACTAAGTGTTAACTTAGTGTACAGACACTCAGACAATCCCACTGCATTCCATTGGTCAATCAATTGATTGATCAAGGCTTCATATCAGCTGAGTATTTACAAACCAAAAAACAAATTGCTGATATCTTTATCAAGCCCTTGCCTCATGATAAACATGACTATCTTTGTGGCAAACTTAGTTTGTTCATGCCAGTGGTCATCACAGAAGGGTGTTGTCAGATGTTACATCTGGCAGAGTGCTGATCACTGTCCTGCCCAAACTAGGGACCTGGGTGAAAAAACCCAGGGTACCATAAATCTCTTCCTAACAGCAGGAAGAGGAGGGTCTATATCAATGGGATATAAAAAGCTCTTACCTCTTTCCCTCCACATTCTTTTGGCTTTTGTTCTTTGTTCCTTGTACCTGATGGGTACAAGTTGTACTCCCAGTTTTTGAAAAATAAACAAAATGATTTTAAAAATTGGACTGAGCATCTTCTTGTCAGAGGTAAGCACCAAGACCCATCAAACCTTAACACTAGGTTGGCAAGAGATGGGGCAAGGATGGGAGCTCACCCCATCAGATGTACTCAGGTCTCGAACCTGGACTACCAGCTTTCCAGCTGGCAAGCTTAGCATCTTAACTGCTTAACTGCTGGACCACCATTGAGAGACAGGAGGAAAAGCCACAGACTGGGCATCCAGCATGTAAAAAATATCTCAGTTCCTAGAAGGAGAGAGAATTTCAAGAGAGACCCTCCAAAGTCCCAACTGTTTCAGAGAGTAAATAAAAAGAAAGGGCAAATGATTTGAGTCTTGTGAGAGGTAGTCCAGATAAGAAGCACAACAATGAATAGTAACTTTATCTTTATTGTAAGAAATAGAAACCATATTGATGCTTTTGAACTCTGTTTTGGGGCAGACTCCTGAGAATACCACAAACAGCTAAGAAAACAAACAATTGGATCATTGAACAAATCAAACCACAGTTTTCCCTTGAGGCACAAATGACTAGGCTCCAATTATCCAGCTCAGACACATTATGTAAAGTCGTAGCTCTCTGGTGAAATCTACAATGCTGAGAAAGTGGAAGGAAAGAGAAGAGGACTACCAAAGAAAAATGGACTTAATTAGCCATAGGAGCATTGCTGGAAGATCTGAAAGACCATGTTGGGGACACATTGTCATGGAGAAAAATCTATCATGTGGTTGTTGACACTAACTTGAATGCACAAAATCAATCACATTAAGAATCTAATTAGCTGGTTTAATTAAAAATGATCTACTCTTTCCATTGTCTTTTACTCCATTGCTATACGCATCTATCTAAGTTTAATAGAATGTAAGTAGAAGGAACCCTTCATAGTTAATAGCAGTGGGCCCATTATTAACTGTGTGATGAGTTTTTAAAGGTTAATCATGTAGACAAAAGCTGTTAAGCCTTAGTGAATAAAAATCACATGATTTTAGGATTCTTAAGATAAACTTACAGTAAATAGTTTATTTTAGGCTTAAAATTGAATGGATGTAGTAAAATCAATATATTTTAAGTTAAGCCATAGTCTTATGCACACTTTGTTGGGAGGAGTTCCATAATGTATTAGTATGGATGTCCTAAAATTGGGTGAGGAAACTGCAATCAAACCTTGGGAATATAGGATATCTTATTGGTAGGTTATATTCTAGAAGGAAAGAAAACTGGTGAAAGGATTTGAGAGATGCAGGTATATGGACAGGTTTTAAAGAGGCTCAGAGTTTGGAAATAACGCCCTTTGTTAGAGAGAAAGGGTTAAGAATAACCTCCCTTTTTAGTCATTTAATAAAGGTTCATTTCTTTGTTGTGTTTCGTTAATCAAGTATCTGCATTATCCTGTAACTTCCCAACATTTCAGCCATTTATGTCATCTTACAAAGAATTTCTAGATTGTCAAAGATGAGACCAGTACAGGTAGTCCTCAACTTATGACCACAATTGAGCCCAAAATTATGTTGTTAAGTGAGAGTTTGCTCCATTTTACGACTTTTCTCACCACATTTGCTAAGTGAATCACTGCAGTTCTTAAATTAGTAACATCGTTATTGAGTGAATCTGGTTTCCCCATTAACTCTGCTTGTCAGAAGGTTACAAAAGGGGACCCCGGGACACTGCAACCATCATAAATGTGAATCAATTGTCAAGCATCTGAATATAAGATGTGACCATGGGGATGCTGCACTGTCATAAGTGTAAAAAATGGTCATAAAGCACTTTTTTTCAGTGTCATTGTAACTTTGAAGATCACTAAATGAACTGCTGTAAGCCGAGAATTACCTGTACAACAAGAAATAAAGAGGATATACTTGTGGACCAAATAACCAAGAGCATTTGTTGACAACGCAATGATTCTAACCTTGCCTTCCAGCTCAGCCTATTCTTCTCCTACATCTACAAAATGTAGGCTTGGTGTGGAGATTCTATGTATTATATTAAAAGCTGATGAGCAAGAAAGACAATAGTTCAAAAATATCAAATAAGTTCTAAAGTAATCAGGGATGTCTAGTGGCTGTTTTTCAATGGAAAACCACATTTTTAAAAAGCCAAAGCTTAAATCACACCTTTATGGCTGCCATCTTCATTTTGTTGTTGTTGTTGTTCACATCAGCAGAAACCTCAGGAAGTAAATGTTCTCAGAAAATGAATCAGTTAGCAATTATCAGTATAAAAGAAGGGTTTTGTAATACAGGTTTAGACACTTCTTTAAATTATCAATATCTAGTCAATATTATCCCACGACAGTCCTAAAATTACTTCTGATTCCATCTCCCTGATGGGTGGAAGCAGTCTGACCTTTCCTCAAACCTGTCCTTCCACTTGCCTTCTCCCAAGGCCATCTCTCTATTTTTCCCCTTCTATTGGAACATAACTTGGTATCAAACACCTATAATTGCCATCTCTTGGTTGGCAATTGTATTCCTAATCCATCAGATGTTCACAGCTTTTCATTTTCCACATTTTTAGAAAACATGAAAAAAGTGCTATAAATTGGAGTGATGTGATGCCATTTTCATTGCTCCCTCTTTGGTTCTTTATAAAAACAATCAGAGGCTTAAACCATCCTTTTAAATTAATTCTCCACTAAAAATGGTCAGTAAATTGTTCTATTTCTTGATGGGTGGCCACACATTTAGGAGTTCTGTTGATTGCAGAAATAGCATTTAGTAATATATATCCCAGAATATTGTGCTCCCCACCCTAATTTAGGAACATACAGGAGGGATTAAGCCCACCAAAAGTATTCAAATCATTGAATTCTGCCACATTTTTCTCTAAAATTCTTCTTACATTCTATATATTTTATAGTCCTTTGTCCTACATCTATTAATGAGGCAATTTGCTAAGTGTGTCTACTATGCAGCCCATATAGATTTAAAGTGAGTTCCATTAAAACTGCACATGTACAGAGCATACCGACCAAATAACAATAGCATATATCATAAACTATAATATTATAAATTTAATTTTCTTCTATTTGGTTCTCTTAGCCAGAATTAATATAGCATATATATGTTGCAAGTGAATATGGAAATGTATTTCTTTAGCCAGAAGGCTTTAAAACAGCGAAACCTACATTCTTTATGAGACAGGCTGTACTCTCTACTGTAATATAAAATTGTTTTATCATTTCATTGGGGCAAGGTAATGAAAAATTCATTAAAATAACATTGTGTACCTCTACGGAAGGGCAAATATTTTGTACCTTGTTCTTCCATTTAGCTTAGCTTGATCCATTTCAAGTTACGATTTGTTTACTAGAGGCATTACAATTTAGTGAGACAAATTAGGCTAAACTTTTTATCTCTGGTGGTTTGCACATGCCCTGATTGAAGTGGTATTTCTTCTAAAGATTGCCTAGGAAGATAAATGAACAGGGTGAGCAATTAGAGTAAGGAAAAACTAAAGATTGGCTGACATGATTTAAGTTTACTGCAAAGGCAGTTTGTCATTTTGTCTCTATAATCTCTATCAGAATTGACTAAAACCGTAAACATAAATCATTATACTAATTTATTTCTCCACACGATGGGCTGGGAGACAAAGATTTCATTTTTCCCCCTACAGCCTTAGAAGATTAAAGCACTCACTCTGAACTTTTTTAATACATGAAAACACAAACCCCAATGAACCATTGATTGGTATTTAAGCTACTTCAGAGCAGATTTTGGTAATAAGTCAACAAACATTCCCTGCTCTCTTTCTAAGATAGTTATTTTATTAAAAAAATGTTTTCATGTTTTATAAAAAGAAAAGTAATAATTTTATAAGAATCTATATAGTGCTACTACAATAAGTAAATTAACACCCCATAGGGCAATTTCTCAGACTCAACCATTTAACCAAAAAAACTCTGGAATTGTTGGTTTTTTTCTGGTCAAAAACCCAACAAAATGTTCTGACTTTCAGGGAAGAAATGGTGAACTAAAGCCAGCTCTATGAAAACTGGACCTGACAACCACAGTGGAAAGAAGAGACAGCAATTAAACTGACTCTTTGTAGTTCCTCCCTGGGCAAGGAGAGAGCTTGAGCTCCAGACATTTACTCTTCATGACGAGACCAGGTGGAAGGTAATGGTTCACATGGTAGAATGCTGGGTTGGCAATCAGCAAGTCCCGAGTGCTGTTGTGTGACAGGCTGAGCTCCTATCATTCACTCCACCTCCAGCTCACCTAGCATGCAAATGCAAGCAAATAAATAGGTAAAGGGAATATGAAAGGACCCCCACAGTTGGGCATCCCCTCGGTAATGATGATATCATCAGCTAATCCTTTCAACCCCGAAGCGATTTGGTGCTTCTGACACAAACGGGATGAGGAGACCACAAAATAGTGGTCTTTGGTGAGTTTAGAACTCTGGGAAGAGAGTAGGGCATAGCAAGGCATAGCCATCTTGCTCAGACCAAAATTGATTCCCTTCAAAGGACACTGAGCCAACATATTTCCTTTTCTAATTGCTTTCAGAAATTGTTTGATAAATGCTTTTCAGTTATTGGAATCTTCACATGTTTTGTAACACTGAGTGAGTTTTCTTCAATCCCTAGCAAAGGGAGTTTTAAATACAAGTTTAAAACATAAAAATTTTAAAAAATGAGACAAAAAGATGGTTTAAAACCACAATGTAGGTGTCCAGATAAATTTGATATAAGATTTTGGAATTAATTATAAGGAATCCTTATATGGGAAAATGCTTTTGTTTCTAATTCTTTTTTAAAAATCATAAGAGTTTAAAAATTGGACATTAGTGAGAACCAGGAGGAACTAAAGATTACAATTAAAGGAGAAGAATGCTCAAACTTGGCTAATACAGAATGAAGTAAAATATGTTACTATTGGACATAATTGAAATATATTTTTGAACCATGGAGTTAATTTTAAGAATGTCTATCTCTATGTTTAAAAGATGCTATGAAAGAGGAATAAGTATTATCTGACATGACTGGAACTGATTTGAAAATGGTTTTTAAAATGGCAGGCTATAAGACTGGCAGGGAAAAAGATGTTACACTGGACATACAAAAGAATTCAACTGATATGTTAAAAATTAAAATAGATATATAACTAATCATTTATATAGAGACAGAATGACCTGGAAAATTTCCTTATATTGTAATGTGGGAAGCCCCCCCTCCCCGAAGGATGGACTATTTTGGGGGATATTAAGAGAAGCATAATATTATATTTCCCCAAAGGGAGAAATGGAGAAACATGCTTTTAAAGATAGAAAGCAGTCTTTGTTAATAGTCCCAGCAGATATTTTGTACCCATTAAGAAAGATTGGACTAGCCTGTTCACAAAACAAAAGACCTTCACCCTCAGGGCTGGGATTAAAATTTACATTCTCCTCTAACCAAATTCTAAGAATAGGACATGATGACCCTTTAGGACATAATAGGATTAACCCAACACAATTTAGCAAAAGACACAAGCCCCTTCATTGCACAACCCCCAGAACAGTCAAATTTCAAAGTCACAGAAACCTATAAAGATCCATTCACTCATTCAACCATTTGGTCAGCTGCCCCAGAACCACAGGTTGGTTCTGCTCTTCAATAACATTTCTTTCCAATCAGCCTCCATTTTATTTCCAGCGCCTTTCTCCCAGCTTGGGACTGAGCCAAATGGATTTTCCTTCCAACAGTATTTAAAAAGGAGGCTTGGGGGTTTTGTGAGAACAAAGAAAAGAATGAAAGAAATCAAGTTCTAGGACATTATTTAAAGAACCCAAAGATCAAGATTGCTAGAATTGAATGAAGATTACTAGAAGTAAAAGAAAAGAATATGAAGTTAGTTTATTTGAAATCTCTCATAACCCTTAATATATAGAGATCAGGGCTGAAATGAGAGATTTTATGGATCTGTTTATAGATAAGAGACGCATATGGAGCAGATCATTTGCTATATTTTAAGAGAAGGTTATAAATTATTAAAATGTTTGTACTTTTTTGTGATGCAGGGGGAAGTCCATTCTTTATATATTTCTTCACTTTTTCTTCACTATGTTCTTATTTTTTATATATATTTTTTTCATTTTTGTTTTATTATTCTATTCCTTTTATTTATTTATTTTTAATTTGTATTAGTTGTTGTTGTTGTAAATTGTTCCACAGCAATAGAAAATAGATACCCCAGTTCTTAAAAGAACCACCAAAACAAAACACACACAAAAATAGACAAATGACAAGAAAATCCAAGCATTCCATCAAACATTTCTTGTTGGATATAGTAAACCAATACCAAATCTGACAGCATAAAAATATCACAGGATACTTATGACATGGTGTGTCAACATGACAAAAATATGAGGGAAAAATAATCAAACATCTGGTGCTTCCCTAATTGGTAAAAATCACAATCCAGCAACAATAATCCCTCAAGTGCTGGTGGCAAAGTCTAATCAAACCACAAATTGATTCAGATGTTGAGACGTAGACTTTAGGGTGAAATGGGTATAAAACATCTAGAAATGAGCAATTTATGGTTATTGGGGATTTAAACATCTGCAGACATGTACCTTTAAATGCTCAGTACAAGAAAAGTAGAAGCCTGGGTTATTTCTGGTTGCATAAACTGTTCATTTATGTCTAGATTTAAACTGCAAATATGCAGAAGAGATCAGTATTTTCTTGCAGATAAAATGGCTTATTGTTCTTGGGTTTCAAATTAGTAAATGACAGGGGGGGGTTAGTTTCAGGTGAAACAGGAAACAAGAGAGGATCTGTGGGTCAAAAAAAGTGATATGAAAAGTTTGGGAAAGACTAAGAAAAAAGGTTCTTAGACAATTTAATAAACAATTATTGGGAAAGTCTAGCAGAGACAAAGAATGCCTCTTGGCTAGATGTTTAAGCGGGTTTTCAGAACAAAGCAGTCAGCCTACAACACTATGGTAGGATTCACATAATTATGGCTTACTGAGTAAAGCATGGTTGGCTTAAAAATTGTCTTACAGACCATAATTGGCTTCACAGAGCACTTCAGGCAAGGGACTCACCTGACTGCACAGGGCTGTAGCTGCTATAGACAGTTCTTATACTTGCTCATTATCTTTCTTAGAAAGCAGTTGTTAACTTTATTTATTAAAAATTATTTATTAAGTTTAGAGACTGCCCACCTCATATGGATGCAGTGCAGAAGATGTTCCCGGCAGCATGCAGTACTTCAGAGCTTTGGATGCAGTCCTAAAATTCCTTTGTGACTACTCACTTACCTGCCCATCTGATTGAACAATTGAACAATGTAATTTTGCTGATTTTTTTTTTAATCGTATTTCTTCAATATATAGTACCCAATAGAAATCATCTCTCATTTGCTGTGTTCTAACTTGCCTTCATAAGCAATTTTGCTGCATCTAAAGTACTGGATAGAGATAGAGATTTTAAAAAAAAAACCTCTGCATGCCCGTTTAATGTATGACTATGGTGTAATGTATGACTATGGTGTAGTCTAGTACATAGTCTCATATATAGACTATGTATATATACAAAGACAAAAAAGAGAACAACAAACATAGCAACATTGTCATTCCATACACTACAGGAATATCTGTAAAGCTCAGGAGAATTTTCAACCATACATGTAGACTTTAAACCCAAGTATACATTAAGGCAGAAGTTTCTCCACCCCAGGGATAAAACACCCAGACTAAAACTGAGCAATTTGATATATGCAACGCAATGTGGAGATCTGTACATTGCACATGGCACAACATATGAGATCAAACCCGTCAGGACAAGATTCAGTGGTCCATCTACATTTGAAAGACAAAGGTCACTCTTTCGAAGACAGTAAAGTCCACATTTTGTATAAAGATGATCACTGGTTTGAAAAAAGTGTGAAAGAGGCCATTTATGTTAATAGTGAGCAGTCCTCTCTCAATAGAAGGGTAGGGATAAAACACCATCTATCTCAAGGCTTCAATGCAGCTCTTGTAGCAGTGCCAGAAGATTCCACAACCAACTGCACTCTGGGACAAAGATTAAACTCCCCAAGTTGCCTCAAAAGCTCTCAGAGACAATACTAACAGACCAGGTGACTGCAAAGAAATGCAATCCTTCCATTCCCCCTCTACCATCACCATCCGGTCAGAACCTACTGCTTACTTCAAAGTGTTATTAGCCAGCTCTATCCATTTGATTGTTTCACCTCTTAGACTTTCCTCCAAGGCGCTAGAATCATTGAGCATATTCCATTTGGGAACTATTTTGTTACAAAAATTGTGGTTACCTGTGGTATTCCTAAGTCATAAAAGGCAGGTATTTCAATGAATAGTTATGTAGTTTCTTATGTAATGTAATATATAATATATTCTTCTGTAATATAAGGCAGTTATATTATCCTTAGCCAAATTAAATATGACAAGCTATTTTGAATTGTTTTCTGTTTTCTGTTTGCTTACTAGTTCTCCCTTTATATTTTTTTTATTTCATCTTGGTCTGTCTGCTGTAAAGTTTAATTTTATGCTGAAATGCTTAATATATTTAGTAGTCTACTCAGTCCTCTTCCCTTATAAAAAAAATGAGGAAGAAATATTTCATACCTGCAATTCTTCACTTGAATTGCAAAAACAATTACTAGAAGAATGTGAGGATGAGAAGTCACTGGTACCCATAAGTGCTAATGACTTCTTAGAGTATTTGAAATAGTCCTAAGGTCAAGATAAGCATTAGCAGTTTAATGGACTTAGATTAGCTTGGTTTCTGGCTCAGGACCAAAGCAGAAATTAGTGTTTGAGATTTAAAGTACTCCAGCGTTTTTTATATAGAGGGACTGGAGAAGGACAATCTATATGGAAGGCCAAAACAAAAACCACAAAGCTATTCTTGTACAGGATAAAAGCAGGTGGAGAATGGGTTGGTAGATAGCCAAGTTTTCTAGCGCTTCTTTAAGCAAAACATTTATCTCTCTTTCCCCCAGCACACCCAAAATATAAACGGGTGAATGAAAGGATGCTTCTTTTGAACTCGCAAGCTTGTCTCAAGGCTCTAGAGGGCAGTAGTCCCCAAAAGACAAGAGGCCTGAAGATGATGAAAAAGTGCAGGGTAATATTTCCAAGGGTACACTCAACCGTAATTGATTGTGTTAAATGTTTAACTCAGGCATGGACATTTAACCTCTCTATTGAGAGTGCTCTGAGACCTATTTGGATTAGGAAAGGTTTTCTGAAGATAGCTAAGAATAACATTTTCAAAACTATGTCCATATCAAACATCTCCTGCATCAGGTGGATCAGTTTAGCTATTAAAAGGAATTGTTTAGCTCTCAGGGTCATTGTTTAACAAGAAGGATCATAAATGATGGAACAGGGCACCTAGTCAAGAATTTAAACCCTGAAAGCTAGGAAAAGCAAATTTTAACAGAAGTGTCTTCAGATTTCCTTACAAAAGAAAAAGAGGGGAAAGGCCAAATAGAGGTTTGAAGGACAAGGAAGATGTATAATTAGACAGCAGAAATTGTGGTGAAACCGTGAGAACAATCCAGAAAATAATCCAGAAAATTAATGAGAGGTGAGATTTTCTAGAGTCTTGGCTCCATTCTGAATCCCAGCTAAATACAATTAGATGAGATAGGCAGGAGTGAGATTTTATTGGTTCGGCCCAGTTTATTTATTTTATTTATTTATTTGATTTATACCCCGCCTCATTTCCCCGGTCAAGGGAACTCAAGGTGGCTCACAAATATCATAAAATACAATAAGTCCAAGATAAAAATAATAAACAATCAACCAACATTCAAGAGATCAAACATTCGAGAAAAGGGGGGGAGTGGTGGTTAATTCCAAACCCGCCGACAGAGCCAGGTCTTCGTAGCTTTTTGGAAGGCCAGCAAGGTGGAAGCGGTCCTAATCTCCAGGGAAAGCTGATTCCAAAGGGCCGGCGCTGCCACAGAGAAGGCTTTAGCACGGGGGCCCGCCAGCCGATATTGTTTGGCTGACAGGACCCTTAGCAGGCCGACTCTGTGGGACCTAACTGGACGCTGGGAGGCATGAGGTGGCAGAAGGTGGTCTCGAAGGTACCCTGCTCCTAGCCCATGAAGGGCTTTAAAAGTTGTTACTAGCACCTTGAATTGCACCCGGAAGACCACTGGCAACCAGTGCAGCTCGCGGAGGATAGGTGTTATATGGGTGCACCGAGGTACACCCACAATCACTCACACGGCCGCATTCTGTACCAGCTGAAGTCTCCGAGTGCTTTTCAAGGGCAGCCCCATGTAGAGTGTGTTACAGTAGTCCAGCCGTGAGGTGAGAAGGGAATGAGTAACCATAAGAAGAGCCTCCCGGTTCAGGAAAGGGCACAACTGGTGCAACAGGCGGACCTGTGCATAGGCACCCCTTGCCACAGCTAAAAGATGGTGGTCCAATTTTAACTGTGGATCAAGGAACACCCCCAAATTGCGCAGTAATTTATCTCCCCCCCAGCATAAGTGTTGGAGTATCAACTGGACCATGAGGGGGCCTTACCCACAGCCACTCAGTCTTGTCAGGGTTGAGTCTGAGCCTGTTGGCCCCCATCCAGACCTTCACATCCTCCAGGCACCGGGACATCACCTCGGCAGCAACACTAATTTGATCAGGGGCGGAGATGTATAACTGGGTATCATCAGTATACTGATGATACCACACCCCATGTCATCAGATAATCTCACCCAGCGGTTTCATGTATATGTTAAAAAGGAGAAGGGAGAGGATCAAGCCCTGAGGAATCCTGCAAGGCAGGGCTCTCGGATTCGATCTCTGCCCCCCCACCAACACCAACTGGGTACGGCCCGAAAGGTAGGAGGAGAACCACTGCAAAACGGTGCCTCCCACTCCCAACCCCTGGAGCTGCCCCAGAAGGATACCATGGTCAATGGTATCAAAAGCCGCTGAGAGGTCAAGAAGTACCAGGATAGAGGAAAGCCCCCTATCCCGGGCATGCCAGAGATCATCCATTAATGCAACCAATGTGCTGTACCTGGGCCTGAACCCAGACTGCAAAGGATCTAGATAATCTGCTTCCTTCAAGGCCCGTAAGAGCTGGGAGGCCACCACTTTCTCAACAATCTTCCCCAGAAAGGGAAGGTTGGAGACAGGATGAAAGTTGTTCAAAACAGCTGGGTCCAGGGAAGGCTTCTTGGGGAGGGGTCTCACCACCGCCTCCTTCAAGGCAGATGGGAAGAACCCCTCTCTCAGAGAAGTGTTTATAATCACCTGGAGCCAGCTGCATGTCACCTCCCGGCCAACCGAGACTAGCCAGGAGGGACACAGATCCAGTAAGCAAGTGGTGGCATTCATCGCCCCCATGACCTTGTCCACATAATCAGGGCCACAGGAACAAACTTTTCCCAGATAACAGGACTAAGACCTGCCCCAGTCACCTCAATGGACTCTGTCAATTCGGAGTTCTTCCCTTTTCTCCCCGTTCTTCCTCATCTTCTCCGCTCCTTCTCTTCCTCCTGCTCCTCATTGTTTCTTGCCCCTCACCTTCTTCTTCCCTCCTCCTGCTGCTCCTTGTCCTTTTCTTCATTGTCTTCATCCTCACCCTCCACCCTCCTCCTCTTCTTGCCTCCTCCTTCTCCTTCTCCTCTGTTCTCCTCTCTTCATCTACCCCCACACACTGCAAAGCTAAGATCTTTGCCTCACTGAGGTTTCCGGCTTGGTGTCATCTTGCAGTGGAGGAGGCAAGAGAAGCAGCAGGGAAGAAAAAGGAGGAAATTTTTGCTCCATGGAAGAGCTGGTGCTGCGCCCTCTTGCATGGGGGTGGGGATTGGACCCCGAGAAGCAGCCACCCTTTCACCGCCACTTTTCCTTCAGCGGTGGTCAGCTGTGCATAGGAAGAGCAGGCAGCCTTCCCCTTCCACATGGGCAATGCCAGTGCTTGCCCGGTGCAGAAGGGAAAGTCTGTCTCTCTTCCGCCACTGAAGGAAAAGTGGCAGGAACAGCTTATGGGAAACTGCCTGGAAGGCATGTACTGCACATGTGCCATGTATGGTGCATGCACAGTACAAATGTTGCATTTAGTGTTGGGGTGTGGACACATTAGCAGTTTTTTTGGGGGGTGCAAGGCATTAATGACTCTCCCCCCAGTGCTGATCTTACAGTGGTAAGCTGTGTATCTGACAAGTTTGGGTGAGATTGGGGAAGGAATGCAAGTTTGTATAGATCACATACAAACACCCATCCTCCCCGGACTTCTGTTTTATAGATATATAGATAAGATAATTGCAATTGTATGCAAAATATATCCTTTGCTTAAGAAAACATGGTAGAGTGAGAATTTTCCTGAATTGCAATAGTCACATTTTAAAAAATGTTCTATTTTTATGATTTGAATATCCGCTACTGTTTTATATTGTTTTTGTTTGTTTTCATGGAATGATGAAAGCTATTGGTATCTTGCTGGAAGGCAGTGGACTATAAGAATGAAAATAGATCATAATTTAACATAATAAACGTAATAAAAATTGTTCCATAGAATTGAATGGAATCAACAGTGAAAATAACTGCCCTGGAGAGCAAAGGCTATGCTTCTGTTATTGTTGGGACAACATATAAAGATTCCTCCTTTTCTGTCATAGATATTCAGATGTGAGACAGAACATCTTCTGTCTTTCTTCTGCTATATTATCTAAAAGTGACTGAAAACTATGATTCTATTAAATACAGATGTCTGGGTGGCATGGCTAAAGTAACTGTTGGCAAGCCATTTCAAACAATGTTTGAGATCATACAGTATGGAGTAATGTTAGAATGGTACTCCTGCAATAAATCTCCATTTGTGAAGTCTACAGTCTCATACTTGAGCTTTATTCATTTAATGCTGTTTAATCTTATAGTTGTTTTGAAAAGAATTGACAGCATTGAACATTCACACAGAATAAGGAGCTAAACCCCAGAGGCTTCACATTGTTTTGCTGTACAGAAGAAATAATGATCCCTTGGCCACAGTACCAACCATAATTTGTATGAAGGTTCACGTGGCTTCACATAAACAGATAAATAGTGTGTGTAATGGACATTGGCTATTATCTGACAATAAATGCAATATTTATAGAACAAAATTACCAGAAGCAAAGACTTATATTGAAATAATCAAATAATTATATTCTTCTGTGACTAAAATCTATGAAATATAATAACAGTTATTGCTGTGGAGGTTAAAAAAGTTTGTATCAAAGATAAGGATCTATAGAGGTCCAGTTCCGTTTTACAACAAAAGCAAATTATATATATTTAGAATGAGAAGCCAAAGGCTCAAGTAGAATTTGATTGACTCAGATGGATCAACCGGTAGTTTCAAAACTTTGTTTCCTGTGTTCAGCCTTGAGGGATTTACCAAATAGAACATTTTATTTGCAATGTCCCATTTTTAATAATTCTTATCATTAATTAAGAACAATATAACAATATATGCAGTTAAAAGCTTGTATCTTGCTATTATCTTTCTTTTTCAGTCATTTGCAGTAATAGAACTATTAACTGTTTATGTGTTTTTGATGGGCAGAAGAGGATTTTATGCATGACACTGCAGGAACACAGTTTGCATTGTGGTTATGAAGTTCACTTTGTTATTTTGAAAAAAATCTTGGCCTGTTATATATGTCCTTATGAACAGGGCTTTGCGATGTTTCAGATTCAGTTACAAAGAAATAATTTGGAAATTACAGGTATGAAAAAGCATCATTTCTCTGCAACTCTTTAACAATGGCATCTATTTCTGGATCTTTATTCTAGGGGATTCTAAGGTTTTCCTAAAATGTGTAGCATTAGAAAAAGTAAATATTTTCAAAATGAACATATTTTATTTCTTTGTTTATTTTTGACAGAAGCATCATTATTAAATTTTTATGCATGGATATAAGTTAACATAAAAACATAAAATTTAATATATAAAACCCTTATTTAGGCAGTGCTTCTCCAGAAGCGTGCAACATCGTTTGCATTCTGTTGCATGGTCACAAGGTCCTCAAAAATACATTGGGTGGGGCACAGAGGGCAGGTGTACATGTGTGTGGTAACCTGCAGGTTTTTACATTCACGGTAGGCAGAAGTGACCAAGTATCCTCATTTTTTTCAAAATGTCTCTTGATCTTGCTGAACCCATGCATGGTCTATTTAGCAATTTACAAATTTCCCAGTGACAAAAACACTTATCAGTCAATTATAAAAGGCAGCTTTAGTTGGAACAGCTTATATACTGCAACAATACCTTTAACACCATCAAATATTCACATCTGCTTATCACAGGTCCTTGGATCAGTGGACAAAAAATCCAAATCCAGTCTAAACATCTGGCTAACTGTATGATGAACCATCACAATAAGCTCCTTAGGTGCAATCTAAAACAAAGAAGCATCACTTTATTATCATTGGCATTGAGAAAATCACTATCAGTCAATTGCAAAGGGTCTACCATTAAGAAGAATTTGATAGGTAGAAAAAATGCCAAATCCTGTCTAAACATCAGGCTGATTATGTGACCAACCATAATATTATTTTGAAATGTGTTAATTTGTCCTGATCATGATCAGACATGCAATCTGAATTACTCAAAGGTTTCAAACACACATTCAAAGAGCATTTGAAGTTATAATTGAACTCACTGATCCAACACTGTTTCCATATCCAAAGTATCTAGTAACTGTACCAATAATTTTCATATAATAACTATGCAGTAAAAAGGTATTGTGTATCAGAAGAGTTATTTGAACCTCTTCATATTACCATTGCATAGGAAAGAAGTTGTTTTGCAAGCTATTGGAATAACAATAGATGAGATCTGAATACATATACTGAGAAAGTAATAAACTCAAATATGGCTTCCAAAATTCTAGAAGCTAAGACATCTACTTTTTTATCTTTGCTCAAGGGACCTTATGACTCAAGCTTGAAATGTGTTTATATCCTTCAAATATTTCTGCAAATATAAAAACTTATCACAAATTTGTATAGAATAAACACATAAAGAAAACATGGTCTAGAAGAGCAGTAGCAGAAAGAATTAGAATTCTGGACATGTATAGCTTAAATTGAAATAATGTATTCTTTTGTAAGTGTATTTTGCCATTGATTTCTTCCTTTCTAACTCTACCTGACTTTGAATCTATTATTTTTATTGAGCAGAGATAAGAATATGGAATAGATACAAATATGATTCAGGGCTCTTGTTGTTGTTGTTGAAACAGTTGTCTTGGATTTATCTGTTAGATCTTTCAATATTAGGCAGTTATTTTATTTGAACAGTAATCCTAAAACAATAATGGTTTCTTAAAAAGAGCCAGGTTAAGCCTACAGTATACAGTGCTTATTGCAAATATATTTATGATAGAAGTTTTTTAATAGTTTAAACATGATAATCAAGGAAAGATTTCTCATAACATACAAGACCACATCTTACAGTCGCTGACTTTGTCCAATGATTATGGGAATACTTCTGGAATCAATTGATTTTCCTTTGATATCTACTAGTTATGTGCTTTGCACAATTATGACATTTGGTGCAAGTAGATACATCTGCAGTGACCACAAACATCCTTAGAAGAACCAATCATTTTGGCAGCTCAATATTTTCTTTTAAATACTTGGATTGAGGTTCAGTCTGACTAAATGTCTCCATCTATGTTCCCATGATTAATTGGCTATACATTCCTCCCCCATGTCTGGATGGTGGATATAATTTTTCTCTGCTGCACTGACTCTTTGTCTTGCAACAATGCAACTAGCATACCCAATTTACCAAGTTTTTAGAAAAATAAAAAGTAGTCTCCATGCAAACCATATCATCTTAATTTGAATGTGATAAATAAGGACAAAAAAAAAATAATCTCCAAAAGATGCTGAATTCTAAACTCAAATAATTCAAATGATATTTCTCCTGTAGAGAATACAGATAATGAACACAATGATATCTGCTTTAAAATTTCAACAGATACCCAAAGGGAAAAAAATACAGTTTTCTTTTGAATTTGCAACTGTACATTTATATTTACAGTATGTAAGAAGCTTATTATTGAAATGAAATTGAGATGTGCTCTGATTTATTCCTATTATAGGTTAAGGATTGCAGCCACAATATTCTGTCAAGATTCAAAAGGATACACACACACACACACACACTGTGACAGAATATTGTGGCTGCAATATACAGTACATACTTTGACTCAAATGAACAAAAAATTATCTGTAAGGGTTAGGGTTGTGGTTAGAGTTAGAAGAGAAGAGTCTTGATGGATTAGGTAAGAGTCGAGGATCACCTATTCTTGTATCTAGTTACCATATATACTTGAGTATAAACCGAGTTTTTCAGCACCCAAAATAAGCTGAAAAAGTCACCCTCGGTTTATACTC
>JANHGC010004119.1:405325-421435 GCA_027560395.1 Boaedon fuliginosus | reverse complement strand
ATAACAGGACTAAGACTTGCCCCAGTCACCTCCACAGATCCTGTCCAATTAGAGTCCAAGTCCGACCGAATCTGGGCAATTTTATCCGACAGAAACTGGGCCAACTCCTCAGCTCTACCCTGCAAGTGTTCCTCAATCTCCTTGGGATTCAAGATTCATGTTGTATCTATCTGCCATGTAGCAGTTAAAAGATGAGATTTCTATCAGAATTTTTTAAAATGGCTAGTTAATTCAGCATCACACACGTGATTGGCTGCATAGAAATTTAAACCCATACACTTTTATGAGCTCGGTCAAGAGTTGACAACATAATATATATGAACACAATGCCACCGGATTCCAAGACATGTAACCAATGCTTCAAAATTACAAATTGCTGAAATTGTGCAAGGTTAAAGTCTTCTTAGACTGGGATGCCTAGATCTCCAAAATATTACAAACCTGAAAGATCTTTCTGAGATAATTGAAATAATTGCATCCTGAGTGATGTCAGTATACAAGATCTGTTTCCAAGTTAGAGGGATGTTGGTGATAGTAGAGCTTGCAAGGTAATCTCTAGCTTGGATATTGTAATTTATCCTCTTGCTTTATTTCCTTTGTTTCTTTCCTATTTCCTTTTGTTTCATACCATTAATTTACATGACCTATTATTTTTTATTCCATTTATGTATTCATGTAGTTGCCCAACTCTTCCAGATCTAATGGGACAAGCTGATACAACTGGAGACAAACTGTGTAACAGATTACTTATCCCTGTGTTATAAAGGGCTTCATGGGTAACAAGAGGACTCTTAAATTGAACCCAGAACTCTATAGGATGACAGTGTTGTTCACAAAGTAGTTAAGTGAGTGTATTGTGATGTGCCACTATACAACTATACAACTGATTGCACTTTAATTAGATCTTCAAGGGCAGCTCCATATAAAGCTCATTACTGAAGCCAAGCAGATATATCATTTAGTGATAGATGATATGAGTGTTGGTTTCTCTTAAAAATGATTGATCAGTATAATTATCAATTACATCTACGTTTGTATGAATTTGTATGAACTACATTTGGAATGAATAAGTAAGTATAAATTGTGTTTAATCTAGTTTTGTATACGTATATAGACACATGTGTTTGTGTATGTGTAATATATATGTATACATATATGATATAATCAATATAACCAGTATAAATACAATTTAAACTTACTTATTCGTTTCATTAAAAATGTGGTACATCTTCAAAGACATGAGAAACATTAGTGCAGAACAGTGCAATTTTGATGATACTATGGTAGTAATCTATATGATCCAGTGTACTGTATGTCTATTTAAAAACTCATATTTTGTCCCTTAGAGTCAACGTCTCTCTAAATCCTTCTATTTCTAGAAAAAATATTGTTTAAAATTCTTCCTTCAAAATACTTAGGTGAACAGCACTTCATGTATTTGTTGAAAAGTTACCTAGAAAAAGTACTCCTGTTATAAATATTTAAGTCCCTTCCTCTGTATGGTCCCCTAAATCTCTGCTCTTTTGAAAGTAATTAGCAAGATGAACTCTCTGGAAACTGTCATACAATCTGTGCTTTCAAGAGTGGATTAACTACATACCCATGTTGTAATATATCCCAGTTGGTATTAGGTAGACAGAATGTTCCTAACTATATGTGTTTGGAGGGAAAGCTATTTTTCGTACTGAATGTTAATGAAGACCGAATCATGATAAAAATCAGTGCCAACAAAAACGGTAATAAATATACAAATATACAGTTCATCTAAATGTAACATGTTTGTTTGAAATTCCCCAAGAACCTATATCTTTTATACATGTTAATTTCTTGGGAAATATTATTTTTAAAGGATGATTTATTTAAAGGATCATTTTATATTTTGTTACAGTTATTTGACTGATTATCCTGCAGTTCAATGAAAAATGAATTCTACAATTTTGTATAATTTATGTTCCAACAATTATTTTGAATCCTTATTCAAAGTTATGCAATTAAGAGTGAAAGAACTGGGTAATTACTGTCAACTTCATTATAAACTGCAAATGCTCACATTTCTACTTATCAATTCCCTTCTCCCCCTCTCCCCAAAAGCTTAACAAATGTACTTCAAGACTGACCTGGTTAATTAGTTTTACACTACAGTGAATCAATTATCAGGTTGGGTTGTCATTGCTTTTACTTGGATATCCAACATGTATACAGTAGGGGTCACTGTATGCATTTAATATGAGATGTCATTTTAAAATTAACTTGAAAGACTTGCATGTCCAGGAAAGACTTTTAAGAAAAAGAAAAGCAACTTATTATCCCAAATTATTTTTAATAAATAAGATAAAGATTTTTTTTTATTTTATTCAAATTTGTAGACTGCCCAGTCCCAATGCCCATATTGTTTCAAAATGAATGGAATAAAAATATAATTAATGTCATTTAGAGATTTTTTTTTCTCCATATGATCTCTGATGCAACTTGACATCTGATGCAACTCATCCACAATAACTTTGTGGATGAGTTGCATCAGTTGTCAAAGGGAAAAAAAGGGAATGCTTAAAAAATATAGGTTAACACTAATAATTTTAGCTATGAAGGATATGCAAAAAGATACTAGCATGAGGTTGCAGCAATCACAAATAATGGGAAAATAGGAAAATTGTACAACAGATAAAAGTATAAACTATGGCTTAATCAGAAGCCAAATGTTTAGAACTATTGAGGGTAATTTTAGCTATGGGTATGTTGTTTTGCTATTAGTAATTCTCACTTTGAAAGGACAGTTGTTTCCTGCCATTCTTAGCTTCCTAATAGTCTTCAAATGATAAGTTGAGTTTTGATGGGAACATAATTGTAACTTTTGTATGTCCAACAAAATATTCTCATTTTGCAAATGATTTAGATATTAGTCAACAAGTATCTTTTGACATTAGTTACAAATATATTATTCAGTATCTTCTTGACACTGTACTTGGAATCTGCATTTATTTTAGATATTCAGTATTTTAACTTTTTGACAGTACTTTAAGATTTTGACAGGAACATACCGGTAATTGTAACTGTTTTATGTACAACAAAATATTTCCATTTTGCCAGTGATTTAGATACTAGTTAATAAGTATCTTCTGACATTAGTTTACAAATTTCTTATTCAGTATTTTTTTGACACTGCTTGGTTTCTGCATTTAGCCTAGATATTCAGTACTCTAGCTTAATCACACCTTTTTTCCCTTTTCCCTCAGGGCCTTCCAGTTTCTTTTGTTATAGTCTGTTGAAAAATTTAAATCTTCCCTTTTCTTGACATGGTTGCATTAATCTCCCTGACAGCGTGCTACAGAATGAAAACAGGTTCAAAATCTTCATATTTTGATTCATGCTGAATTACATGCAGTAGTATTGAAGCAAATAGTGCATAAAATGGATTCATGTATCAGTCACTTCTTATTGTTATAAAAAAAATTATATCAGAACCAAAAAAGGCATGCTAATCAGTCTAGAGCTCTAAAGTCTGCTGTTCTGTTCCTTCTAAAAGCCAATTATTTCTGGTTAAATCAGCAGAGATCCAGTTTCAAGTATTTCCTTAACCCCTGAAATCATAAGGTCTAATCATTCTCTCCGGCCAAACTAGTTTTTTCTAATTGTCCCTGTCCCCACCGAGTTTTCAAATAAGATGTGGGATATAATCATTCCTCAGCAGAGGGCAGCACTTAGCTGAACTTGGCCAATCTTAATATTTAAACAGAATTAGTTGTGGTTAGTTCTTAGGTAGGAGACCAACTAAGTAGTTGGAATTACAAATGTACTGGGGAAAAGGAAGCTACTTTGTAACACTGCCAACAAAATCTATATGATCAAGCCTTACTGATGAGCTTACTTCAGGCATTAGTTTAAAGTACCTTAAGATGCTAGAAAAGATATGCAAGCATGCAACCTTTTTTCTTCGTACAACCCAGAATGCATTGTGGCAATAGAAACAGTTCCTGAATATGATTGCAGATGTATTCTGAATTTAACGGAGTGCCTCTGCAATGTTTAGAAAATTTTACTTTGACTAACGTTATTATGCAGATAAATATAATTAAATAAGGCTGCAAAAATATTTTTTTAGGGGAAAGATGAAAATTGCAGTGTTGAGATCACATTACCTTATGTGTTTGCTATCTGTTGAGTTCAAATATGTTCTTTCTTTCCTGGAATTCTTTAAAAAGTAAATAAAAGTGCATCTTCAAAAGATCAATCCCAGTTCACAGCAGTGATTAATCAACCACCTAACATTATTATCAAAAACATGACTGATCTCTAGAACAGTTCTGCATTTTAGGAGAGTTAAGGTTTTTTTTATATATATATAAAATTTTATTAATTTCAAAGGTTTCAAGAATTTAAAAACAGCATGTCTTGTATCCAATCGGATGTTTCGGAGGTTCAATACATTCTCAACTTCTTAACTTCTGTCCATATTCAATCATTACATTATATAATATTTAATATAGTCTTACATAAAAGAAAGAAATAGTAATGATAGATAAAAAAAAACAAGAAAAAAGAATAGAAAAATTACTCTATACAGTATATCCCCCAGTTTCAATCTTTACAATCAGTTTTCCCCATTTCATGTTTAATAACTAACAAAGAAAAAAAAGCAAAAGGATCTGCATTGAATATATTATCAATTTTCTACCAATTAATATGCTTAAAAAATATTATTCTAAAATCTAAAATTCTACAAATTCAGTTAATCCATTACTTTTAAAAACTTGTTTTTTAAAAAACTTATTCAATACAATTCCTCAATCCATGATCCATTCCCCCTTTTATCCCTCGTCCCTTTTTTTTAACTTTAAAAAATCCAATCCTCGTCCCCGCCTTTCATGTTCCTTCTGGAGTCCATCTTGATTATTTTCTTTCTCCCCTTTGTCTCTCCGCTTCACGGTTTTCTTCTCCCGTTTGCTGCTTGGAACTTCTTGTACTCCTACCTGGTCAGCCTTTTTTCTTTTTAGTTGTTTAGGTGTTAAAAGTTCAGTCCCTTTGTTGTTTCTCAAGAAATACTTCCGAATGTTGTTTCCCCTTTGTTTTCCAACCGTCACCTCTCCGTCATCCTCCTTTCTCGTCTCCTCTGCCTCCGCCATTAGCTCAAATCCACATACTTTAAATTGTTGTTGTACTTGTCTGTTGACCTCGGTTCTCATTTATCGAAATGGATCGAAACATTTTGTCCATTTCAGCTTTAAAATCCATCCAATTTTTTTAATTTCGTCCATTTTATCTAATTTCTCCAGAGCCGAATTACACAAGTCCCGTATCATAGCACAATTTTCCATGATGGTTGAGAGAACAGAAAGGGAGGATTCTCCAACTTATAATTTTAGCTTGTGATCTCCCAAAGACTATTTTTCAGTATCAATACACAGGGAGTGGCAATTTCTCGTTTCTCAATTGCGTCACTTTTATTTGCTGCTTCTTTACTATTCGCAATGTTCCTTTTGTTAAAAAAGAATTTCTCTTTTTTGGGGTCTGAATTTGTAAGATTGATTTCTTCTTATCCCACTCCACATTCATCTGGTGTTCTTCACTTCCACTCCTGCTCTTGCTTGCCCAGAGTGGTTCCATGCTTGCTGGCCACCATTAAGGCACCGTCCTTGTCTGGTCTCCAGCGGGAGTTCCTGGGATGCCGGCGGAGGGTTGCGCTATCCTCCATCCTGCTCCCACACTTTTCTGCCTACTTCCCCTCCAGGGAGGATAGCACCCCTAATTAGAGGTCTGAGGACCGGCAGGCCTGGGGCAAACACGCGGAGCTTGCACGTTTTGCTCCCAGATACGCCAGAAGTTCACCTAGAAGTCTCCAAAGAGTTAAGTTTTTGATTGCTATTGAACAGGTAAATGCACAAACCTGGAGGCAATACTTTTGAAAAAATATCATAATAATGAGAAAATTAAGGGCCAGCTTGAAATGTAGTAGGAGGGCAAAATAAATAATTATAGTTGATAACGCCTATCATTTAATTAGTGAATTAATTACTGGGTATAGGCAGGTGGGAACAGACTTCAATTCCATTTTAATAACTCAACTGTGAGAAATTTTCTCCTTTGAAGAATGGTGATTTTATTTTCATTTAGGCAATGGCCTTTGAAATATACAATAGATGTGCAAAACTCTTTTTAAAGCACATCAGTTTTATTTGCTCTAAAACTAAAACAACTAGTTTTCAAAACATTAGGTGCTCACCTCCTTTCCTATCAATTGGTGTATTAGCAAAAACCTTAGAACCTAATAAAAATAATTCTCAACAATTTTACCTATTATATTTGTATTTGTAAACTCATTTTGTTGTGAGATGGGACGAAATAAATTCTAGCCCACTGCCCACAGCAATTCTAGATAAGAGACTTCTTTTTCCTTTGTGGCAGAAGAGGAGGAAGAAAAGCACGTGCTTTGTGTGCTGCTTCATTCAGCTTTGTGGCAGTGGTGCTGCAGTATATTTCACCCCACAGCATCATTGCTCCCCCACTCCCTCACAGCATAGGTGTTCATTACCTTAACTGGGAAGACGTTTAAAATATGTATCTTGAAGGCTTTCAAAAGTCTGCTGGACACATGTCATCTTGATAGCATGGGAGACCCTTGGCATGTGTTTTAAATGTCCCACACTGGCTGTAATGCCAAACCTTGGAGGAGCATTAACTACTCTTCTATTGAGGGCTTGTAGCATATAGAACCTTGCCTTCTGCTGCAGTTACAACTTGCCCTCCTTGGGGCAAGTAGTAAGGAGAGCAGTGTAAAGCCTGCAAAGCAGTCATTTTGCAGTGGGAAGGAGAGCTAGGTGAAGCAGCTCTGCAGCAGAAATAAATGGATGAAAAAACCCATCTTCCCTGGTGTTTTTCCTACGTTGTCTGCCTCTTATGACAAGGAAAGCTGGTTTGTGCACAGTATTCTTCACTTTTCATCCTATCCTGGGCTCTCAGTATAGACTGTAGCCAAGAAACTTTTGTGTAGGCACCTACACTTGATAAGAATATTTTAGTGTTGCTGTGAGCTATTCATTGGCTGGGGATGAGATGAATACAATGTATAGCAACAGGAGAGAAATGTTTCCAAGATATATTTGTGCCATAGTTCCCCAAAACTCCATATCCTGCCTCATTAGCTTTTGCTGTGGTAGCAAAAGATGGGAGTGTTGTACCATGTCAGCTTGGGAAGGCATTTTTCTCCCACATACAGGGGTGGAGATCCATTGGTCTCTTCCATATATGAAAGTCCCCAAAACTAACTCTTCTATTAAGTAACTAATAATAGTTATATTTTTGTTGATGGGTGTAATAGTAAACATGATACTATTACTTTTGCTCATTTGGAAACTCCACAAAACTAACTTTTCTATTAAGTAACTAATAATTGGACATTTTTGTTGATGGGTGTGGTAGTAAACATAATACTATTATTCTCATTCATTTGGATCTCAGAAAAACTCAGTTGTTCCAGTTACTGATTTTATTCCCCAAAGAAATAATAGTCATGCTACAGGCATGCTTAGAGCAGTGTCTCAGTTATTTGCCCAGTTTACATATTCCTGTCAAAAAGAGTCAGTTTCTGCTCTTCTGAAACCCAAGATATTACCCTGTAAATCTTGAAGTGTATTGTATTTTTCCCAGCCAAGGCAATACATATTTATATCTTTTATTATTGATTAATAATTAATTGGAAATCGTCTTAAATACAAGATGGCCATTTGGATCACCTTTTATTGATGCTTATTTGGGTGGGGGTGAATGAATTAAAAATTAGTTGGATCCCAGAAACTGCAAGTTGTCAGTGGGAAATTTCCTTTAGAATCTGAAAATGACAAAATAGGAAGAGACAAGTGGGACTGGAAGAGGAAATGCCCACTTTACATCTGCAGCATCCACTCCTCATTTTTCCAGGTGGCATCCCTACAAAAGGTGGGGGGAACCTGCTTACCTGGTCCAAACCCTAAAATCTCCCCAATAGAAATTATTGTTAAAATTTCATCCAACACAAAATTTTTGCTTTCTGCTTCAAAAGAATTGACTAAACCTGAGCACTAACAAATGTAAATTAAAACCTTTGTACACAAAAACTGTACTGCATGTAACTTTTTTGGAAAAAAAAATCAAAATACACAACCCTGCTTGCTAGATGTAGAAAAGCATTTTACAGGATAAAGGTAATAACCATTTTTGTGTTGTAAATTCTTGAAACTATTATTTGTGCCTAATTCCAATTAATAACAGGCATGACACAATTGTATTGACTATGTCTTTGTCTCATTAGGTTATTAATTTTAATGAAATCTTAAATAACCAAATTTATCATATCAAGTTGTCTTTTTTGTTGTAAATATGACCATTATTGGCAGTTGCAATCTCTTCACAGGGCAGTTCTGAACATGGAAATTTCTTAGGAGATAACAGTAGTACTTATTTTTTTACATTTTTACATTTTGTTTTCTACTGCTAATAGTGGTGGGGGACTTAGTGCCAAGATTCCACAGTCTGAAGAGCCTTCAAAATTCAGAAATCCATATATTCTTAAGAATTGAGATGCAGGCCTGTTCTTCCCCACCTCCAGAACTAGCTGTTTCCTTTTTTACTCTTGTTTGTACTCTTGTGTGCAAGATGAAAGGACTGGAAAAACAGAGAATGGGAGGCAAGAGAGGATTATGCCTAGTGATGCTACTGCCAGGCAATAATGGTACACCAACGTATGTACTAAGCAGTGGAAAAGTTTTTAAAAGTATCTTCCTGAGAGGCTGTGCCTCACTAAATTGTAAGTTACCAGCATTTTTTTTAAATGGGGGAGGAAAAGGTCAGCTCAATAAGCCTTTGGCACGATTGCAATGTCAGTACCTGTCTGATATATTTGTCTTGGCAAGTTTGCCGGCCATTTGCAAAGGTTTATGAGCAAATGCAGTTAGTAGCACACTGATACCAGCACAAAGAGATTGTCCTCAATCCTACGTAGACAAAGCAATCAGAAAATCTAGGCAATGTTTTAAGCACTAGTGGCATGATATAATGAAGTTGTATGCTATTAAACACTTGTATATGGGGAACCAAATGTCATCACCTGAGTGTAGCTGCAATTCAGTAATACAACATCATCTGTTCCATCAACTAGTTTTGCTCTGATCAATAAGCAGTTTTCTGTGGCCTTTCACTACTGTCAGTTATCATTGAATGATGTAAATACACATCAGAAACTAGAAACTTGACAGCTCACCCAGACTAAGGAGGGAGTGGAAGACCAGTGCAATTGACAGAGATGACAGTTGACATCTGCTGTGTATAAATTATTTGTTGTTGCCACACAGAAGAGCCCTATAGTTTGTGAACATCCCACTAAATCATTATTACCTGAGAAAAGTCCAAGCATGTGATAATTGTACTGTAAAATTCATAACCAGATTCATTAAAAAAAGAACATTTAGTAATATAATATTCAGAGAATTCTAGTAACTGTTAAGAAATAAAAAATACTCTAGAGATTTTCTCTAGATATACTTCAGTTTTAAATTGACTCGATAATGATTCAAGATGTTAACACTTAAGTTTTTCAAATTCATGAATCACATTCTGCAAAAAAAACCATTATGCAATATTTATTTCAAAAAGTGTATTGCCTGATCTGTGGTTATATTGTGAAAATCCTCCCAGTAAGAGCTGTGCAATATTTGTACAAAGAGTGCAGAGCTCCATAAATAGTATAGTTACCTCTTTTTTAAAAAAGCAATGTATTGTATTTCTGTAGTACAGTAATTGGTAATATGGTTTGCTAGGATATGTTTTCTTCTCATTTAACTGTAATAACCTGCCTTTGTTTTTGGGCACATTTTTAAAATGTATTTTTGTCATGTTTATTTTATTTTTGTCATATAATTTATTTTAATTTGTAATATGAAGTTTGAGACAGGTTTATACAAGACACTGCCAGAATGGTGTTCATTCAACTTAGCATGTTTTATATACCATGCAGTATTTTGTAGTGATTTGTAAGCCATGCATTTTTCTTAGGTTGTATAAATTCAGTGAATTGTGGCATAGTTAATAAACCACAGTTATGCAATGCAGGGTTAAGTGCAATGTGTGAATCCAGGCAGTCATTGTGAAACTGCCATTATTAGAACAGTGCAAAGTGGAGGAGCACAGTGAGGGATTCAAGAAAGTAATGGCCCCCATTTGCTTAATTTTGCCTAAGACCAAGAGTGAGACATCACCCTCCTCTACTAAATACAGAATTGAGTTTTGTCCGTTCCCAAAATTTATTTGCCCAGCTCACACTGTCAAAAAGAGTCCATTTTTATTCTTCTGAAACCTTGTAAGTTCTGGAATATATTGTATCTTTTCCAAGCCAAAGCAATACATATTTATATCTTTTATTGCTGATTTATAATGAATCAGGAATAGCCTTAAATGCAAGATAACAGTTTGGAAAGAAGGGAAAAGAAACGAATTGCAGATGAGTTGGATTTCCAGAAACTGCAGTTTCTATGTGTACTGTGCTATTTTTATATTTTAAAAAATAAAATATAAGTTGCAACTATAATATACAATACACACACGCAACTCTTACAGCTACAATATAATAACTATGATACTAAATTACAACTTTTAAGGTGGTGAACTGGAATCCTTTGAAAAGTATGATGACTACTTAATTTTTTAAGTATAATCTATCATAGGTATCAGTACTTTGATCAGTAGTATAAAAACACTAGCAGATTCTTGTAATACATTATTAATTTGTTCTGAAATAAAGGAGTGGAATTTAAAAAATATTAAATAAAATGTTATAACCAATTTGTCATCAGTCTCCTGAGAAGAAACTATCTTTTCAAACAATCAGAATAGAGGTGGAAGGGACCTTGGGGGCTTCCAATCCAACCTCCTGATCAAGCAGGAGACCCTATACCATTTCAGACAAGTGGCTGTCCAGTCTTAAAAACCTCCAGTGATGAAGCACCCACAACTTTTGAAGACAAGCTGTCCCATTGGTTAATTGTCCCATAAGGAAGTTTCTCCTTAATTCAGGTTGCTTCTCACCTTGGTTGGTTTCCATCCATTGTCTTGCCTTCTGGTGCTTTGGGAAAAAAATTGTGGCAGCCCATCAAATACTGGAACACTTTTAGCATGTCACCCATTATCCTTCTTTTCTCTAGACCAGCCACACTCAATTCCTACGACCATTCTTCATACGATTTAGTATCCAGGCCTTTCATCAGTTGCTCTTCTTTGTACTTTTTCAAAAGTTTCAACATCTTTTTTGCAATGTGACCAAAACTGGATGCAGTATTCCAGGTGTGGTCTTACTAAGGTTTTATAATACTAATACTTCACATGATTTTTATTCTTTCTCTCTGTTTTATTTTTTTGGCTGCTGCTGCACACTGCTGGCTCATATTTAAGTGATCATCCTTTCCACTCCCCCTACAATTGAATGAAGTATCAATAATGCTCTTGAGTTCAATGTGCTTGCATCTATAGGAAACCATTGGTGTTCTTCCAGGAACTCTGTTACATTAGCCTTCAACTATTTCATTGACGTAATGCCTGAATGAAATAGTTCAATTTTCCTCTTTCCTTATTATTGTCAGTGCTTATATCCCACTTACACTTACTAAAATAGCAACAAAGAATTATAATGTTATTTCTTATGCAAAATTAGTAGTGGATTCACCAGACAGACTTTCACTTGATTGTTCGAGGCCTTTTATAGCATTATATATATTATAAATTTCTTGGGAAATAACGGTAATGGTATTAATTGCCGTTAATTGGACACAATAGTTATTCCTACTTAATTGTACTGAGTTATTTTCAATATTTTGCACATGGTAGGTATGAATTTAGCTAATTTTCACCGTCTACTGTCATGTTTGCATCCCCACTCATGCAATTTCAAATGTTATTGTGGCTCCTAAAGTACTGTTAAAGTATGCAGAGGTTGCAGTGAGGGGAAATAATGTGGCAAAAAAACAAGTGTTTTACTTGTACATGTTGAGATCAGAAACATTTGCAGAACTTTATAGAAAAAGGACTTTGTGGTCTTAATGTGGTCTAGAGGATGGTTAGTTGGTACACTTACCATAAACGTCCATTCTCTGGTATTCTAGGAGGGGCCCTCTTCTGAAGCAAGTCAGAGACTGCACAGGGGTGGAGCTCTCCTCCTACTCAGATATATACTAGTAGTAACAAGTTACAAGACAACCAGTTAACAGGAAAACCACATATGATCCCTTTCCCCGAAGGACCAAGATTAACCCCTGCTATTCTCACTATCCCGTGAGATCAGGAGGGCGGGGCACCGGGGGGACGTTCATGGTAAGTGTACCAACTAACCATTCTCCTGAGCTTCCTAGGATGGGCCTGGTTATGTCACTTGGGCGCCACTGCCCCAGCTTTAACCGGGTGGGCTGACCGAGCTCCGGAAGTGACAGCTTATAAAACAGATTCACCAAATTCCACCTCTCTGCTAGCAAAGGAATCAATTTTGTAGTGATTAACAAAGGTGTTAAGAGAACTCCCAAGTGGCCGCTCTGCAGATCTTATCTAAAGATAGGCATGCCTTAAATGCTGTAGAGGTGGCCGCCCCCCTGGTGGAATGAGCTACTATCCCCTGGGGCGGAACCAAACCTTGTGCCCTGTAGACCAAAACAATGGCTTCCCTGACCCATTTGGAGATGGTTGTGGAGGAGGCCCTTTGGCCCTTGCGTCTTCCTTGGAAGAGAATAAATGGCCTCAGATCTCCTAAAGACTGATGTCCTATCTAGGTAAAAGAAAAAGCCCCGTCTAGCATCCAGACAGTGCCATTCCCTCTCCTGACTGTTAGTAGGATTAGGGTAAAAATCCGGTAGGACCGTTTCTGCCTGCCTATGAAACAGACTATTCTTAACATGTGGATGTCCAGATAATTTAGAACCCTTGGGGTGGCCCAGCACCACAGCTATGGCGAAAACCTGTCTGAGTAATGTAGATGTGCTGAGGCGTGCCTGTAAAATCCCCAGTAGATCTCGAATCCTAAACTTTTCCAGGTGCACTGACTGTCTGCTACACCACCCCTCCAGTGCGGTCCAGGTACAGGCATATATCCTATTAGTGGACACCCCCCCCCCGCTCACCGGGAGAGTCTCAACCACAGAACTGGAATACCCACCTTTGATTAAACGTTTCTGTTCAATCGCCAGGCTGCTAGATGGAGTGACTCTAATTGGGGGTGCAGAATGGGGCCCTGGCTGAGCAGTTCTTCTTGGGGGGGGCAGGGCAAGTGGAGGAAACAGGCACAGTTCCCAAAGGTCCGTGAACCAAGGCCTGTGGGGCCAGAATGGGGCTACGAGTATGACCTCCGCACCTTCCAGTCGAATCTTTGTGACCACCCTGGGGATCAACTTGGTCAGCGGGAAGGCAAACAACAGACCTCTTGGCCAGGTTCTGTTTAGTGCATCCACCCCTTCTGAGCCCGGGTAGGGACCCCAGCTGTAGAATCTTGGTAGCTGGCATGCAAACAAGTCCAGAACCATTGGACTAGGCTGGCGTCTGTGTGGATCACCTTCCTGGATTCCACTCTGATAGGGGATCCCTGTAGAAGAGTCAGAGGTTGGGCCCACCAAATTAGATCCATCCTCGACTCGTGATCCAATACCAGAGGTATCTTTATCTTGAGCGCCACCAGTTGTTGGAATGGCAACAGGAAGGTCTGCAAGGGTTTGGAGTGGAATCTGGACCACGGGATAATCCCGTGACAAGATGAGAACTTCCCAAGGAGGCTTGAGAGATCTAGTAGTTCCGCCTTTTGGGAACTGAGTACCCTGGAATTCATGGACTGAATCTTCTGATGCCTCTCTGGTGACGGGAAAACTTGGAAAACTACCGAATCTATGACTGCCCCAGGTGACAGATCGATTGGGCTGGGGTTAGGCAACTCTTTTCCAGAATTATCAAGAATCCCAGGGATGTCAGCACATCCCTGGTCCTCTGAAGGCTTTCTAATGCCTGCTGGAGGGATGGGGCCCGGATCAGTATAGGGTAGGGATATGAGCAGACCTCCTGGAACCTGAGGTAAGCTGTGGCCGCTACCAGGACCTTTGTGAAAACCCCGGGGGCGGAAGCTAATCCAAAGGGCAGGGTTCTGAACTGGTAATGTCATCCCTGGTAGGCAAACCTGAGGAACCTCCTATTAGACTGGAGGATGAGCACATGTAAGTAAGCCTCCTGCAGGTCCAGGGATGCCATGTAGTCCCCCCTCTGGATTGATTGGAGAATGGATCTTAGCGTTTCCATCTTGAAACACGGGTGCAGGACCCAGTGATTTAACCATTTTAAATCTAATATAGCCCGAGTGTCTCCCAACTTTTTTGAGACTGTGAAAAAATGGGAGTACACCCCTTCACCCCTTTGATGTCTTGGTACCAGTTCTATGGCTGCTATGTGAAGGAGATGTTGAATTGCGTTTAGGTTGTGCAAGTGTTTTATCACGCACTGAGGCCTGCGAACCTGGATAGATCTGTTCAGGGGCTCCCGAGCTAGTTCTAACATGTAACCCTTGAGGATGGTGTCCCTCACCCACCTGTCCTTTGTGACCTCTGCCCATTTGTTGTAAAACAGGGTGCGGCGACCCCCTGGGGGGGAAGGTTTGCATCATTGCTTAGACTTAGGCTTCAGGTTGAAGCCCCTGGTCAGAAAGCAGGACTTGTCTTTTTGGCCCTTGTGATGTCACTTGCTGGAGTGCCCTTTGTGGCTTTTTTGAGGGGATCTAAAACCCGTCTGCGAGCCAAAGGGCCGAAAGGAGTACTTAGGGCAAAACGGAGAGAAGGAAGGCTTGAATTTAGGATTGGAGATGAAGGCCTTCCTCTTTTCTTTGGGATCAGCCAAGAAAGGATCTAGATCATCCCCAAAAAGTTTCAGACCCTTGAAGGGCAAGGACACTAGCTTGGAGTGTGCCGAACTGTCTGATTCCCAGTTTCTCAACCAAGCACTCCTGCGAGCGACTGTTGAATTTATTTATTTATTTATTTATTGGATTTATATCCCACCTCTCTTCCCCCTGACGGGGAACTTAACAATAATAAAACGTGCCCTATACAATAAAAGAAAATACTACACATTCATATCACACAATCAACAAAAACAGTCAACAAAACAAAAAGGGGAGGAAGATCTTAACTCCAAGCCTTCCGACACAGCCAGGTTTCAACGGCCTTGCGAAAGGTGGGCAAATTTGGGGTGGTTCTAATATCCATCAACTCCTCCCCCTATAGGTGCCCTAGGTGGAACACCAGGTGTGCTTCCACCTAGTGGCACATTGTGCGTAGTACCTTGGGCACACAATTTTGTGTGACAGTCCCCTTCTTCTACCCCCAAACCAGACCGGACATAGGCATGCACAAACAATATAACAATATATACATTTGTCTTTACAATGTAAGGAACATCTTTCTGCACAAATACTCATACTTATCAGAGGGCAAGGCCTTGGTAAATATGTCAGCTACCTGCTTGACTGTCCTGTGGTGTATCAAGGTCATAAAACTCATTTTTGTAAGCTGCCTAACATTCCTGTACAGGATCAATGTGCTTGGACCTTGGGCCTACTGAAAGTGTCCCAGAAATGCCTATGGTCTTGGTGTTATCTTCCAATATGGGTATTGGAAGAGGTAATGGCTCCCATATTCTGGTGATCAGAGCATTAAATCAAGTCAGATCATTTGCAGTGGCTGATAAGCAGGCATATTGTTTCAGCTGAGGAGCATGAAGTGAACTTCTGTTGCCCCCCATGCCAATGAATGGAGCATCCATTGAGGAGTATGAGAAAGCCTGAAGTGCTTCTTCAGGTCTTGGGATCCTGAGCCCAATCTGCATTAGCACATGCAGAGAGGTGGGCTGTGGTTGGTGGTTGGCTCTAGCAGCAGGGCAGCACCTGCGGTATTCCCTAGGTACCTCAGTACCCTCTTTGCTGCCATCTAGTGGAACTGCTTCAGATTTTCCACATGTCTGGCCAGCAGGTTGACAGCTAGAGTGATGTCAGGATGACTCCAATTGCTTGTGTAAAGCAATGAGCCTACCACCGACTGGTATAAGGTGTTCTCCTCAAATTCTGGGTTCTTTTTG
>JANHGC010004119.1:308931-319260 GCA_027560395.1 Boaedon fuliginosus | reverse complement strand
ATGTCTCTATTAATGAATTATTAAGTTCGCTCTCCTGACCTTAAAAGTAGGATGAAAAGGCGCCTAGGGCTGGAAAGGAAACTGCTGAAGCCTTTATCGGTCTCCTGTCAGAGGCACTCGACCATTTGTCTTCCCCATCAGATTGGGAGAATTAATTAATATGAAAAGAAACTTTTTTAATTGCGTGTCAAACGAAATCAGATAGGGCCTCCCCGATTCAAAGCTCCTTTTTACGGTCTTCGTTTCGCCCAGCTTGTTTCCTTGCTTTCTCAAGAAAAAAAAGCGTTAAGGGAGGGGGGAAAGCCCCCCAACCCGAAGATATGCAATATTCCCATGGAAAAAAAATGATGGATTTGGGCAGTTAATTTATCGATTCTGGCTCCTCTTCCTGCTTGTTTTATTTTAGAGGTCATTAATCAATGAAGAAAAACACCACCGCATTTCACCTTTTTGCATGTAATACACTTCGCCTTTCCTTATTTATTTCTCTGGGAATGGATTCCTAACAAATATTTGCCCATCGATTTGGTGTGGGCGGTGGGGTTTTTTTATTTTCTTTTATCAAAAGTGTGCGGTCGCTTTCGAGAGGGTCGATGTGATTTGTTTCTCTGTTCGCCCTATAAATAATAATCATTAAAGAAAAGGAGGGGGGAAGCCCGATGAGAACGCGAGGGGTGGGCGAGGGTTGGACGCGTGCCTGGGCCGGAATACTAAACCTGTGCCCGGGTGGGGGAGTCGGAGCGGAGGGTCAGAGGGACGAAGAGAGGTCTTGCTCACGACCTCTTGTAAGCCCAGAAGCCGCTTTCTGAAAACCAGCAAAGGGGGCGGGACCCCAAAATTTTAGAGTGAGGGTTATGAAAAGCAAAAAAAGAAAAGAAAAGCCAGACTTAACCGAGGGTGCCCTTGCCTTGACTGGAGCAAAGAAAAGGGTCCCTCTCCTTGGTCGCACTTTGGCTCCCGTGTCTCATCCACCCACCCACCCTGTCACGCTTCACCAGAGCAATTGCTCCATCTTCTCCCGAGACCCTCGAGGCGCCTTTACCGCTGCCTCCCCAGTTCTTAGCGGACGCTGCTCAGCTTCGGTGGAAGCTGCGATCCAGGCTGCTTTGGAGGGGGAAAGGATAGGGAAAAGGCCCGGCCTTGCATCGTCCGAGGTCGGTCGCCCGAGATCTATTGGAACCGCGGTTTATTTATTTACTTATTTACTTATTTATTTATTTGGATTTATACCCCGCTTCTCTTCCCCGGTCAAGGGGAACTCGAAGCGGCTATTTTTTAAAAAAAAATATTGACAAATGAGATAGGTTCCCCTCATCCCCCGCCAGCAGGTCTAAGAAAGGGCTCAAACAAGTAATGGATATGGGAAAACTCGGTAGCTCAGAAGCGGCCTTGGAGAGTTGTTTTTTGTTTTGTTTTAACCACAGCCATCGAAGGTGGGAAGAAAAGATCCGCGCCTCTTGCAGGCCGGCGCTTGGGGGGAATTGGAGGTGGGACACACACAGACACACACAGAGAGAGAAATCTGACATTTATGCTTCAACATTCGGGTTGGATCGCGGATCTTCTTCTTCCAGCGCTTCTTTTCTCTACGGTTAGGTGAGACTTGGCTTGTGCGAAGAGCCGGCTTCAATCCGCCGGTTCTCCAGCTTAAGCTGGAAGCCAAAGGGAGTTATTGCCCTTCCCTTCTCTCTCCTGACCCGCTTGGAGCCTCCACTTGCAAGTTCAGTTGGTTTCCTCGCGTATTTTTTTAAATCGTGGTTGTATTGGAAATGGCGGGGCGGGGACATAAAACGAGACGTTTGTAATAGGGACGGTAGAGGTGGACTTGGACTGTTGCTTTCGAGTGAATTGAAGAAGTTCAAGCCTCAATTTGCTCGGAAATTATTTTTTTAATTCACGGGATCCTCTAGGATCGTGCGCTCTTAAGACGTCGAGAAAAAGAACCGTCTTGGGTTCTTTTCTCGATATTTAATAGCTTCTCCTTCTGCTTCTCTCGATAGTTTGTCCCTTGTCACATTGGTCTACAACTTCTTTTTAGAAGCTCTGCTCTCCAATGCTGCAAAGAGCAATACTGTACGTCGGTATCTTTAAAAGGCGATGGCCGGAGAAGAAGCCGCGACAAATCGTTGTCCCGAACACGTCGAATGAATCGAAGGCGATGAGAAGGCTACAGAGATCCATTTGAGATCTCCGAATGGGTTTGGCATCCCTCGCTCGCCTCTTCGGTTGATGTTTGCCTTTAACTTAGGTGTTATCAATCTGTCCCGGGAAAAAAAGATGGATGACCTTGTCACAAGGTCTCCAGTCAAAACATTTCTTTTCGCTTTTAGCCCTAGCTGTTCTGTTCAGATTTGTGTGAAAATGTCCTTCCTTAGACACAGACAAAAACTAACCAGCGTCAGAATTCCCAGGCTCCCTCCAAAAGAGCCAAGTCGACAAATGGCAGAGAACCGATTGTGCAAAAAAAATGGATTTATGAAAAGGATTCTAGTGTGAGAAGAGCGCTGGAAACGGCATTGTGCAGAAGAGAAAGGTTAATTTACTTCTGGTTAATTACTACTCATAGTTAACCCAATTAATTGCCTGCAGTGGAAAGTCTTCCCCGGTTGTGGAAGCTTCCCGACCATTTCTACAACAGAATTCAGTTCCTGTAATGTACAGCTGAAATAATAAGGCTGGATAATTGGCTCCGATTATCAGCTAATGCCTCCAATCTTCTATTTAACTAACCTGACTCAAAGGGTAAGGCGTGAACCAATTTATAATCCTATTCCCCCCTTTTCCACACACGATTAGATACGACCGTCGGGTTCCCATTTATTTGTGTGCAAAATAGTGAAACGCTTCTCCAAGTGCTTTCTAACCATCACTTTCTTAGATTAGTTCCTGGTGGGAAATATTGTGGAGCCGGCCATACAGACAATACTGAGGTACCCACCCCGTCTGGGAAAAGAAACCCAGGCTGTTTGGAGCACAATCAGTGGCCGTCCCCAAAGCTAAGTCCGGCCTGGGCAACCTCGACTTGAAGGCTCAGCTGAGGTGGGATGCCCGGCTCTTATTGGCAACGCATGGAAGGGCTATGAGAAAACAAGAAATTGTTTCGAAAATGGAACTTGACTTTAGCTGAAGGTCTGAAAATGGGAGTGGGGTCAGGGGGGAGCCCTCGGGGGGAGTCAAAGGCCAAGGGGGGCAGCATCTCCCCTCTGACGCCACGTCAAGATCGGCGAAATGGCCCGTTCACACGCCCAACGGATCCGCTTCGGCGATTTCGTTCTCCACGAGATCCCCTTTGGGCTGATCGCGGCTCTTGCAGGATGTCGCGCTCTCTTCCGGAACCAAGAAAGTCCCCGGAGAAGCGGCCGAGCTCCCTCCAGCTCCGCGTCCCTGGCTTCCACCTCGGGAACTTGCGAAGGAAACGGCGGCAGCGAAGCCAGCAGCCTTTTTCCCTTCGGCTCCGCACGCTCGCAACTTCAGCCGGGCCGGAGGCGGGATGGTTGCGCGCGCGCACGCGCGTCTTTGTGCGGGCCTTTGGGGGGTGCAGAGGGGGGGGGTTGGAAAAGGAGAGCGGGGCTTCTCGGTCCCAGATCCGGCACTTTCTCCCGCTCTCCCTCCTTCCCCCGCCCGCTCCCCCAGCGCTCGTGTTTGGTGCTGTCGTCAAACCCACGTGTCTCGCCCAAAGGCGGCCAGCGCGCTGAATGCCGCGGAGCCCAGCCGCCTCCGCCGAGCAGCCACAGCAAAGAGCGCGCCGAGCCAGCCAAGAGGCCAGCCGGATTCTCCCTGCCGGATGACCGATCCCCGCTCCGGCTTCGATTGCTTCTCTCCTCCCTCCCGGCCCAGGTTGTCGGGAATCGACCTCCTGCCTCCTTTTCGCCTGTTTTGGACCCCGAGAGTTTCTCCTCCTCCGCGCAACTCAGGTACGAGGAGAGGCCCGGCAGCCGGCATCCCCGGGCGGTGGGGGGCATTTTCCTGTCCGACTGCTGGGCTTCCTGACCGCGATCGGATGAAGTTTGCTTTCCGCGAAGCCAACTTTCTCGCCGGGACGCTGCGGACCAGCCAGCGGCTCGCTTTTCTCGAGATTCGCTAACTCGGCTCCTTTCTTTCCCCCTTCCCCCTTTTTTATGGGGGTGAGGGAATCAGAGGACTTTCAACTAGGGAGAGGGAAGGGGAGTGGCCACCCTGGGTTGGAAGGGAAGAGTCGGGGGATGTGGTGGGACGCACAGAGGGCGGTGGGAATGAAGGTGGGAATAAAGGAGACAACTACAACCCAGAGGAGCAGGAAGTTTTGGGGTGAGGGGCGGAGAGAGAGGTCAAAGCCCCTGGAGTCCTCTCCCTTTCTCCCCTCCCCGCGACTGTTGGGGGGGGGTCTACCCTGTCAGGCTTTGCGCCTGAACCTGAACGAGCCTCCCCACTCCTCATTGGTGCCGGGAAAATCTCGGGTGGGCGCTCAGTAAAAGACCCACGCTTCTCTCCTGCCCGCACTTGTCTAGTGGACTGAGACCCACCTGGGTGACCAAAATCCCTGCAGAACCTCTCAGCTCTCTCCCCTCCTCCTCCCCACCTCAGGCTAGCAGAGATGCTGAAGCCCGGTGACCCCGGCGGATCAGCTTTCCTCAAGGTGGACCCGGCTTACCTCCAACACTGGCAGCAGCTTTTCCCACCCAGCAGCCAACTGAAAGGCGGCGTGGGGCTGCTGGGCCATCCTCTTCAGGCGCCCGAAAGAATCGTCGACCCAACCTGCGACAACCTCCGACAGCTGCCGGCCTCTCTCTCTTCGTCCACCTCCTCGTCCTCGTCCTCCTCTTCTTCCTCCTCCTCCTCCTCTTCCACTCCTTCGTCCGCCCCATCTTCGTGCGCCGTCGCCTCCCTGGCCAGCTTGACTTCGTTGCCGATGGCGCAGATCCCTGTCTTTGGGCCGATCCAAACCTCCGATCCCGCGACGGGAGCCCCGGTCTCGCTTTTGCAGACCAAGGACTTGGGAGGGGGCGGCGGCGGCAGCCTGGCCAAGTGCAGCGAGAGGGGGGCGTCCAGGTTTCGCTGCACCGCCGAAGAACTGGACTATTATCTCTACGGGCAGCAGCGCATGGAGATCATTCCCCTCAACCAGCACACCGGGGACCCCAACAATCGTACGTACCCACCGAGTTTTCTCTAGGCACGGGGTCCTTTCTTTTCTCAAGTGCTTTGAGGCCTCCCATCCGAAGTTGTTCCTCCACACAGCCGAGCTCTGTGGCGAAGTTGCACAAGTTTTACTCCAAAATAAATTTACCGATGTGCGAATCGGCTGGTAGGGAATTGTATGCAGCAAGATCACAATCAAAATCACTAGCACATAGGACCACCCCAAATCCACTCTTAAATGAGAGGAATAGGATTAAATCTCCTACATATGTCAGATATGCCTACAATTTACTTTAAATTAAGCAGGTCCGAAAGAAGCTTCAAGCTGGCCTTTCCACCTTTGCATTTTGCAGGGCTCCCTGTTCAGCGCAGCGGGACTCCCTTCTCCAAAGTTTCATGAATTTAAGAAGTAAACTTAAATTAAATCTTGGGCAAAAAAATTTGCCACAAGTGTTCTCTGGAAAACATAGTTATCCCCCAATAGGTTGTTTATCAAAGCTGTAACTTACTGTAACTTCCTTGAAAATGAGTGGTTTTATTTAATTTTATTTACTTTAAGTGTTTTCTCCTTAAGGTGTAGCAAGAGAGTTGGAAAGACTGAGAATACTGAGAATACAGTCAAGGAGGAAGAAATTTAACTTTTTTCATTCGCTTGTTTGGAAATATCATATACCTTTCACTCTTATTCATTTCATTTAACATCCGAGCTACTGGGTTTTCCTCTCTAGTGTCCAATCCGTTTTATAGGAGGTTAGTTTTCAAAAGTATAAATGTCAGAAGTATAATTGAGACTCAAAACTCAATGGGGAATTTCAGAATGAAATTTTAAATTAAAAAGTAATATTTACTTTACAGAAAAGAAGGGTGAATTCTTTTTTGATAGTTTTTCTCCATCCTTCCAAAATGCAGATTTTGGCAGAACATCTTTTTTTCAGGATTGTAGTTTGCACTGTATTTGCACTATGGATGGCATTTGAAATTGTTTAAAATCTTTTTAGTTATCTTAAATGACAACATAATGAACGCCTATAAATATACAAGATAAAGTACAATATAATTGTAGGTTTCTTTTCTTCTTATTTGTAATATTTTAAGTTAGTTGTTCTTCAGCCAGTGAAACATCCTACTTCAAACTGTAAGACTTACACCTTCGCTGTATTTCCATGGAAACAAATGCAATCAAGTTAGGAGAGTAATTAATTTTATTTGGGGCTTGAATGGGTATAGATCTGTGTGGCAGAAGAATCCATGTAAAGTCTGAGTAAGAATACTTTAATTCCAACATTAGAAACCTCATCAATTTAATTCTAAAAATTATGGTTTAAATAGCCACTTTGTTGGGACAGAAAAGTAGCCACCACTCAACCAGATATTCCCACTTGAAACTACATGGGAAACTGGGAAACTTATGTAACTTTGGAAGGAAGTTTTAGTTTCAAGTGGTATTGAATTTACATAAAAGTAAATGTCTTTAGAGGTCAGAGAATTAAAACAGCTACTCGGAAGTAAGCCCCGAGTGGTATAGGACTCCGCAGTGCCGAGTGAGCCAAATCCGACCCACTTTACTCTAAATTTTTACTCTAAATTTAGGAAGAGAAGAAGAGCACAGTAGTAGATCTTTTTTTCTTCGCCCGCACTCCATGGAATATTGTAATTTTAGCTTGTTCTCTTTTTAACCGCCCTCTGAAAGCGGGACGTCAGTTTGGATCCGTTTCCAGCATTTCCCAGAGACTCCGCTTCAGATCCTGCCTCGTTTCGTATCACCTGATGGTGCGGCCGCTGGTTTTCCCCAGAAAGCGCGGGGAGGTTATAGAGGGAAGCGACCCCATAAAATGATTGGTGTCATAAATTAAAAGACTCCGAGAGGCGCTTTTAATTGCCAGCAGAGATACGGTAGCTTTCCTGCTCGCAGACCGAAATGGGTAATTCGAGAGCGAAAGGTTTTCTAAAGAACAAGCTGATGGATTTAAAAAAGAAAAGTAAAGTAAAGAAAAAGAAAAAAAGCGACCCCCGCTTCCTAGGATCGAATTCTTCTCTTTTTTTCCGGAATTAAGTTTATTTCCCCTGAAGTCGGGCCCTTCTTTACCAGAAAGGCTTGCAAGAGCCACCAGGTGGCCTTCGGTCGCTCCAAAGGGCGGCTCGGTCTGTACAGTGGAGCTCAGCTCCACGCGTGGGGCGGGTTTAGGCTCCAGCGAGGGAGTGGAGCTCGCGCCAGCCCACTCCGCCCCCCCCCTTCCCGCTCTCGGCTTCTACCCGGCCCCGCTCCCTTCTCTTTCCCTCCCTTGAAAAAGGGCCCGGTGGTCGCCGAAAGGACTTCCTTACGATCCTCGGGCGGCAGGCCAAGTCTAGAGCTCTGAGCTGAGGCTGGTGGATCGGGCCGTCGATGCTCCTTTGCATTCCCTGCGGCCGCAACTTTGTCGCCGGATATGTCTGTTCGGGTCGTCCCAGAGGATCCCAAAATCCTTTCTCCGGCGGCGACTAGGGACCGTCTAAAGATTGGCGGGAGGCTGGGCAGGGTGCGGTGGGAGGGGGGGTTGTAAGTCTCTACTGTTTGTGAAAATGCGATCTGCTGCGAAGGAGCTGGCGCTGGCTCTTTGAGGGACCTACGGAGAGGGGGGCACACTTGCGAGCTATCCGCAAAGGCCACTAGAGCTGAGCGGGAAACAGAGACCTCCCATCTCCTTCTCCGCCTTCTCCTCCCGCCGCCGGCCCTTCTGGTGCCCAAATGAATGAAGCTCCTTTTTTGTTGCTTCGCTGTTTTGTTCCCCCCCGTTTAGCTTGCTGGCCGATCTGTTCGAATGCGCCCGTTGCTCGGAACAAGAAACGCTTGGACGTACGTGCTGCTTGCTCCATTTAGTAGCAAACGCAACATACGAGTTCCATTGCAATTGCAATACAGCACCAACCCCCTGGTTTCTAGCTGGTACTGGAGACGGTATCTAATAAAAAAAAAAAGACATTTAGAAGTCCTGGGTCAGAAAGTCAGAAACGTTGGCAGAGGGGGCTAGGCTGGTCTCCAGCCACAAGGACTTGTGCGTGTTGATGGTGCTTTCATTTGCTTGCCCTATTCCCCATCATTAATCTTGTCTTGACACATAAAGCACATATTTTTGGTCACCCTTAGCCCAGTTAAAGCAAGTTATTGGATTGTCATTTAGCACTGTTACCCAAAACACATTTAGTAATTTTAGTGGCTCTTTACTCCATGGATGGAGTCTAAACCCTAATGAGTTGAGTTGAGTTCCAATATTTCGCTTAATTAGGATACAAATCCAGCTGTCAGTAACACTATTCAGCTTAAATGCTTTCCAGGCAAAGTACAAAACTGGAATGCTAAAATTTAATTACGTCGGTACTGCAAGCAGAGGGAAAAATTGCAGTGCTTCATCCCAGATTAATATTAAGTAACATACTCATTATAGCATCAATATCATTAACTATCCATTATAATATAATGCTATTTATTATTATTGACATTAGTATGTAAAATTATATAAAGTATATAACATCTGGGTGCTATTGCTATCTCTGTTGTAAGCCGCCCATAGTCCTTCGGGAATTGGGCGGCATAAAAGTGTAATAAATAAATAAATAAATAAATAAATAAATTGAAAATGGCATGATGCCGTGTAACTTCATACGTTTGTTAAGGCATCTGTTTCGCTGCGTGGTAATGATTCTATAACATGAACAGTAGCTAATTTACCAGTTCACACTTTTAAAAAATATAAACCATCACTATTTCACTTACACATCGACTTGCAGATAAATAGACACTTGACTGCTGTCTTTGGCACTTAGGAATTTCCAGTTCTTGACATAAATTAATTAGAGGTTAACGTGGAGAAGATATTGCCCGCACAGATTGATTTTTATTTATTTTTTCAAACATGGAAGCTTTGCTGTTTCTAGCGGAAATATTTTAGCAAAGAGATCAGATCACAGCAAATTGACAGAGTTGGGATGGAAGGGTTGCGAAATGAGCAATCTGGGTCTGACGTTGTAAAGGTTTTTAATGCACCCCAAAGTTTTCGATCAAGTAAGTTTTTTTTTTTTTTTTTTTTTACTGGAGGTGAAACAGAATCCCAGTCCTTTTCTCTTTCACGGCGTCCACGCGAGTAAAAAAGTTCGGTACTTTTAGGAAGTGGAAGGTTTCCTAGCCTAAGATTTGCAAATAAGCAATAACCCAGACGTTTTTGGCCTAGCGCAATTATTTCTCTACCACCCCCCACCCCCGTTTAAGTTGCTTACTGATTACTATAAGTCCAAGAGAGCCACCCACCTTTCCATTCTTAAAGTGAGGGCAGTTTATAGAGTTGAAATTCCTCCATTAAGGCAGAGCCAAAGAGACACCCCGCCTTTACAACTACCTCCTAATTCCTGTATGCTCATGAAGTCTAGTTTTCAAACGCATCTTCGGTCCCTCGCTGCCCTGCAGCGCCCACCCCGCCCCGGAGATTTAAAAACAAAAGAGGGGACGTTTCTGCCTCTTGCCACGCTCTGCAACGTGTGAAACGAACCGGCAGGTTCAACAGCCCGCCCCCTTCCGCGCATTTAGCCGTCTGTCTGGCGAGCGTCTTTTGCCACACTCCCAGCCCGGCGGGCAAGCGGGAGGGGTGGGGGTGGGGCGGCGGCGAAGAGGAGCCTCTTGGAGTTAAACCTCCCCGTATATATCTGCACGGTGTATATATTTCCCTCAACTGCCATCATATCTTCAGCGTATTGTAGCTATTTCCCACCCTTCTGTTTTCTCCCCAACAGGAGCAGCGGCACCTTTTACAAGGAGGACTCGCGGCCCATATATTAGATTGAGGTTAGAAGAGGTGGTGACTGTTTATTTAAGGTGATAAAATGGTCCATCAGCAGTAATCTCCATCGATATGTGCCACAAGGAGATGAAGGATGAGGGGACAAGGCACAATTAATTGCCCTATAGTTTTGTAGGAGAGAGTTGAGGCAAGACGGCCCTCGCTTCGATCTCCTCTCCCAATGCCCATTCATCATCTCCACATTGTGTATGGGGCTCCCCCTGGGGCAAGGGGTGGCAAGGTTTATCTACACACAATATTCTCCTAACCTTCTGATACTTGACACTGAAATTTAATTCTTTCGTACACGCGATCGAAGGAAAATATATATTTCCTTGCTGCTTACACTCATCGCCGGGCTTTAGATACAAAAGCCGGTAGCAGCTTAAACTTGTTCTAGACT
>JANHGC010004119.1:283824-297374 GCA_027560395.1 Boaedon fuliginosus | reverse complement strand
AGGTCTCAGTGATGCACGCCAGGTTGGCCCTCTCATCCAGAATTAAATCCTGGATGAGAGGAGCTTTATTCACCACCGGCCTGGCATTGAAAAGCAACAGTCAGAGCCCAGGGCCCTGGGTTCCCTGACCAGCGGGTCCTTGAGACGAGCACACGGGGTCGGACTGCAGTACAATGTTTTACTGCATGACAAAAGCATGTTGATTTGGTTTACATGCACTGTGATTTTAAAGGCTAATTTTAAAGGCTGTGATTTTCAGATAATAGTTCCAAATTCTTAAACTGTGTTTTAGGAAGCTGGAAATTCACTCTCTTGCCTTGATGTAGCATTTTGATGTAGCATTCTGGCATTTTAGTCTGGGGACCTTAAACCATAGTCTTGTATCTATTCTATGTTAAACCATGTTTTGATTCTGACTAGTAAACCAACATTACATTTTCCTGCTAGACAAAATGTCTAAAGAAGCAAGACCGCCTCAAATGTCATATGAAAGAAGGTTTCAAAAGGTGCAAGGGAATGCATGGCTCTATTAATTCATTGGAATTAGATCATAATTTGGTTTTAGATTGTGACTAAATTTCATGCAGCCCTGGGAGCATAATCATAACACTGCTTCGAGTGTAGTTTAAATAAAATCTCTGTGTTCGTAGCTGAATGTTTTAGCTTTTCCATAGGATGATAATATAACTGTGAAGATTGGGCTAAATTCAGTAAAAGCCTATCAAACCTACATATATCACTGAAAGCAAAGGAAAATGGTAATATACTGTATTTTCTGTACTCCAAAAAGCCCTGTAAGAATTTCAACTGGAGATGGGTTTTTTCAGGGTATCATTAATGCTCATTAATTGACAGAAGGAACAAAGAAGCTTATGGATCAAGTGTTCTGCTGTTCATTCATTGGCACACACATTACATTGTATGCAATAAAAAAATTTGGATTAGAAGAGGAAAAAGCTAGTCAAGTATTAAAGATGAGTGTCTTTTGAATTTAATAAAAATGAAAGGCATAAGATGTGACAGTCAAAGACATAGAACATGGTAATGATATGGGAGGTGGTCAGAGAGTGAATCAGAATTGTGTGGAGAGAATGAGAAGAAGAATTGCATCTTTGCTACACTATGTAGAAAGAAATCCATATCTCAAATATAGATTTACCGTAAATAAATTAAAGAGAGGGGGAAATGGGTACATTTAAGGTTGTACATACAGTTAGCAGGATACAAGATGATGTATTGATGTATGTTTAAAAATAAAAAAAACTTAGGATACAATATGATCCAGTAATTGAATATAAAGACTTAGAAGGAAATGTAAAAAGTTTAGTCTTCGTTGTCTTAATTTGTTATGGCAATATAACATTCAACAAAAGAATCAGTCAAGTAATCAGGCAGTGTAGTTTTGGATGGAGGAAAAGAAGCTTGGGTTTGAGACTACGCACTATGAAAGAATGGTTGGTGAAGTTGATAGATCTTGCTGAAATGGATAAATTGACTTCTTTGGTTAGAGAAAGTACATTATTTACATTTATTGGTGACTGGTTGCCTCCTATGGATTTTTTTGGATAAACATGAAAAAATGAACTTGTGACTTATGGTTTTGATGATGAGATAGAATAGACTATAGAAGGAAGATTAATATGATGTAACTTTAGAAAGACAGATTAAAATATATTTGTAACTGCTGTGAAGAATATTTGAAGCCACTTGGTATATATTTTTTCTTTTTCAACTTTTTTCTTTTCTTACACTTTTTGCTTTTTTTCTTGATTTCTTTTTTTTCTTTTTTCTTCTTACTTTATATTTAGTATTCTTCTTTAAAAGTTTAAATTATATATATAAGAAGTTTGGATAGATAAAGCTATATAACATTAGTATTGAAGTATTATTGAGCCAGTGTATTTGCCATTTTAACATGTTTTAAAAAATACTGGTAATATAAGACCAAGAATGCTCAAGTCCACACTTTGTTAATTGAGTTGTAATGGGTCTAAAGAGGATTTGGAGAAAAGACAGGTTAATAATGGAAATATGAAAGTAGTCTGCAGCATATAGTATATAAGAAATTGGTGACAAAATAACAGTATCTCATGCCCTTATCACCTCCAGGCTAGATTACTGCATGCGCTCTACATGGGGCTACCCTTGAAAAGCACTTGGAAGCTTCAATTGGTCCAGAATTGCAGCTGCGCAAGTGATTAAGAGTGTACCTTGGTGCACCCATATAACACTCCTCCGCAGGCTGCACTGGCTCCCAATAGCTTTCCGGGTGCAATTCAAGGTGTTAGTGACGACCTTTAAAGCCCTACATGGCTTAGGACCGGGGTATCTTCGAGACCATCTCCTTCCACCTTATGCCTCCCAGCGCCCCGTTAGATCCCACAGAGTTGGCCTCCTACAGGTCCCGTCAGCTAAGCAGTGTCGGCTGGCAGGTCCACGGGGGAAAACCTTCTCTGTGGCAGCACTGGCCCTCTGGAATCAGCTCCCCGTGGGGATCCGGACTGCCCCGAATCTGTTAGCCTTCTGCCAGGCCATGAAGACCTGGCTCTGCCAGCAGGCTTGGACCTAATGATTCCACATGTATGAATGGTTAGTGTGCTTGTTAGTAAAATCTTTTTTTTTAATAATTTCTGTTTTAGATTGTTTTAAATTTTATATAGTTCTGATGTTAGAACTGTAATGCATTTATATGTGCTTGTGAGCTGCCCAGATTCCTTCGGGATGGGGCGACATATAAATTGCATTAAACAAACAAACAAATAAATAAATAAATTGCAATTTGTTGCAATTAATACAGGTAGTCCTCAACCTATGACCGTTTGCTTAACACCAGTTCAAATTAATGATGGTCTTAGAAAAAGTCAGTTATGACTCAAATTCAAACTTACGAACATTGCCCCATGCCATGATCACATGATTGCAGTTCAGATGCTTGACAACTGGCTTGCATTTATGGCAGATTGCATCATCTTATGGTCACGTGATTGTAATTTGAGACTTTTATGGCAATTTCTAGCAGAACCCACTATTGATTATCCTGGATTGGCACATTCAACTATGTGACTTGATTTAAAACTGCATGACTCAACTTATGACCATCATAAAAATGGTCAATTATACTTAGGCCATATCAATTAAATTTACAGTAACATCTATGTAAAAACCAGCCAAATGTTTTACAAACGAAGAATCCATTTTCTTACTCTTCCTTCCTTTCACGTGTCCTGAAACTTCTGATTCTTAATGGTGTTCAAATAATTTTTAGTATGATTAGAAAACCAATGAAGGATTAGTGCAGAGGCAAATTAACTAATGCAGATGTAGCAATCCTTTATTTATTTGGCAAATACCAGGATTATTGCATTTAATGTATAGTTGGACGCTGTAGACACATTTTTTGGCTTGTCTGTGCACGAGTTCCTGCCACACATTTAGTGTTTGCTTTGTGTGTAATCCATACAGTTCAATATACAGCAGTTTGAAGTAAATTAAACACCATTCCATTACCTCACAAGATGGCCTGACACCTATGGGTGTTCATTGGGAAATTGTACAGTCTTTTATCAATCAGCCAAGTGATTTTTTTTTATAGCACAGGGAAAAGACAATTTCTTTAGGAAGCCAAGAATATGATTCATTTCTGTTGTGATTCTTTTAATTTTCCATTGGCCCATTTTTAGCTGGGAAAAATTGATAAAGTTTATGCAAAGACAATAAACTCTGATTTATTTATTTAACAGAAAAAATAGCACTGAACTTTGCAAGTAAATCTTCATACAGGGATTGATTCCTTTGAAAGTCAGTATTATTTCTAATGTGTTTGTTTTAAGTTAATGGAACCCATTCTTTCCTATTATTCTTGTAAATAAACTTTTCCAAAAATTAGATGTTATAGATGACGATGAGATATTTTTCTTAGTGTTTCTAGTAAAAAAGGGATCTGCACTAGCTTCCAACATGTATGAAAACATTATCTCGGTTATTAATGTTTTTGTTCCCCAGAGATAAATTAATCTAGTTGCACAAGGGTTCTACTTTCTGTTTAACATCAAATTGTAATAAGACCAGACTCAAGGAATGCATAGAAGGTGCACTTTAAATTCCATGGGAATATAATATAGACATTTAAAAGGTTTGCAAAGTCTCATTACTGAAGTTTTTCAAACTTTAAGATCTGAAGACCCGTGAATGGCAAATTATGCCCCTATCCGCTTCTCTCCCTTCTTCATGTAGTGGAAACTGTATGTGGGACATAGAACTGAAATGTATGCTACTTCTCTTTAACTGACCCATCAAAGGATTAATTCCTACATGTTCTGTCTGCAAATTCCTCTCAGATTTTTACATACAAATAATCAATGAATGTTTCCTTCTCTCTCACTATGAGTTTACTGACTTAGCAAGGATTACTCTACTGGATTGAAAAATTTCCAATATCTATATTGTTTTTGAAGTTTCGTTTAATAATCAGAAATATAAGGCATGCTTATGCTATATAGGAATGTTGGGAAAATAACTGAAAAAAGTAATGTATGTATTCTTTAGAAATAGATTACTTTTGCAATTCTATTCATACTTATCTGGGAATGAGTTTTACTTCTGTGTAAATATATGTATGATTGCACAGCCAACAAGATCCTTAACTACAATGATATTACTTTTGTCTTTTAGATTTAATAGCAGTTAAATTTCTAGGATGTAAGTTTAGTATCACAACTTTGAAAAGATGTTCTCATTTCTTAGAAAGTTATTTGTGCTTAAATCCTATTAAGATCAATGGACTTGTCTGCTAGAACTATGCTAAATTCCTTTGATGTCAAAGGAAACTAAAATGCAACAAAGGTAAGGCTTTAGATAAAGAGAACATTTTAAGTATGCTGGAAGGAAATAGTCCAGACACTCATTTGCTAATCTGAAAATAAATGTATCTTCACATTTCTTCCACCACACTTAAAACCATTATCTGAATTGGGTCTTGCATCAAATTATAGTCTTTAATATGACAAACGGGAGAAGCTATTTAGCTATATTTAATTTAGTTTAATGCAAAGTTAGTTTTATCCTGGGCTCTGGGCTCTGCCCAGATTTTGAAGCATTTTGCACTAATAGAAGAGATTATTTTTAAATCTTATGAAATCCGAAATTAGCATATTTCAGGAATTCCAAGATAGTCTAATTATTTAACACAGTTGAAATCTCACAAGTAGTTTGAAAATTATGAAAACCATGGAAAGATAGAATCCCTATCCTCCTCCTTCCTACAATATGGACTAAGTTACAAATGTAGAGATAAGATACACCCAAACTGCCTTTCAGTCTATGTTTTAGATGCAGTAAAGGATGGCCTAAGTTAATTTCAAACTATAACTACATTAAGATGTATATTATATTACTTAATAATCCTTCTGTATTTCTTGATTGCTTGCCAACTCTGTTTCAAATATATCAGGGTTGATGAAATCTGGATAATTTTGCCTTGGAAATAATGTTGGATCTCAGCCTGCAATATTGAGAGAAAAGGAGCTTTTCTGAAGCTGAAGCTATCTGGGCTGAAGATAGATCTAGTGATTCATTGCAGATCAGAAAATCTCAATTGTTTTACTGTTGTGTTTATATGATTTATCAAATCTAGTATGATATGAAAGGCAAAAGGTAACTAAAAGTGGAATGGTTTGTGCAAACTTCTGATACTGAATGCAAGCTCAGAATGTGCCATAAAGACCTTCTTTTTAAATTATTTAGATATCTTTTTAGTAGTTGTTAGGGAGTTTAGGAAAAGTAGTTCTGATAGGATGTTTATAAATTATCCTAAATTAAATGTCAAAATATTTTGCACCTTTAGATAATCTTGCTAAAGTAGATATGTGATTCAATCTTTCATTTGAATATGATAGAATGGGAAAAAATTATTAAAATGCACAAGGAATGGTAAAATGAATGATGTTACTATATGAAATTAGCAGTAAACCAGAATTGTATACAGCTATTTGCTTCTCAACTAGTTTAGACATTGGATTAGGATATTAAACCCCTGTCTCAACATCTTAATTCTCTTGATTATGTGAAATGTAATGGAACACATCTGATTTACAAAGCATATTTACTTAGAAAAATCTTCTTGGCAAGAGTCCTAAGTTATTCCTCCATTGTTTTGGTTGGCAATTGTTTTCACTAGGGTTTGTTCCAAATAAATGTCAGCAAAACTGCAGCTATAATTCTTGTGCACGTGTGTGTTTGTGTATACAAATAGATGACCATTATTAAACTGTATTTAGAAAGTGCCAGTCCAGATACAGTACATGCATTCAGTAATGAAGTGTGTACTTTTAAAATATTTTCTATTCCACCTTTATTATTTTTATATATAACTCAAGCAACAACCCATCTGACTTTCATACCCAAGGAAGGAGTAGAATTCAAAGTCTAGCCTGATTTCTAGCCTTAATCTCTAGATTAAATAGGCTGTCAAGTTTGTTTTTTAATGCTCAGTGCTGTCAGATTCACTGACATTCATCACCAGTTTTGGGGACTATATGCTACCTACCCCACAAGCCAACAAAATGAGTTTTGGTAAAATAAATTTCATATATTCGGTTCATATGTGTTCTGTTCTATATTCACCTTGTTTCAAAGTGTGCATTAACTTTCTTATGATATATATGTTAGATAATTGACTGATTGCCAACATCATTTGTATCTTTGATGAATCACTTTGAAATGAGATGGCCAGCAAAAAAATTTAATAAATAAAATCATCATCACTACCTCACAAGTTTCATCATAAGTTTCTATTCAATTCCTGAATATGTAATAGAGTAACATAATGACAGTGGTGGTATTCAATTTTTTTTACTATTGGTTTGTGGGCGTGGCTTAGTGGACGTGGTTATGTTGTCAGCCAATCAGAGGTGATATTTGCCAGTATTGGCCAATCATCGGTCGTATTTGCCAGTTCTCTGAATCAATCAAAATTATTGCTATCGGTTTTCCAGAACCTGTCAGAACTGGCTGAATATCATCTCTGCATAATGACTACAGAAATCACCAGACCTCCAAAATCAGGAGTAAGTCAGACTTAAAACAACCACTTTGCATACAAAATAATAACATTAATATCAGAGCGGAAATATTTCTGGCCCTTGTGGCATTCTTATCTTCCAGAAAGTTTTTGTGTGCCAGTGACTTTTGTGCCCTAATCAATTATAGGCATTTATTACCAACACAACAAATATCTCTTAGAATGCTTTCTACATGTATCTCTCTGCAATATTGATGTAATTGAGTTGTTGATTCATAAAAATTCATAGAACATGGTGATAGAAATATAATCTGCTGTCACTACAACAATCATCAATATATCCTTGAATCATGTCTTTTTATACTTTTGTGTTCGGCAAAAAAAGACAAAAGATTTTATCACTAGCAGCAGGCAAAACAAGGAATAAAAACACTACTTCTTATATCTGTTCAATAAGATATAAACTTATTTGCATTTGTTTTATATGAATAAAAGAAGTACATTTTGAAATGTTAAAATGATACAGCTTTCATTTGTGGGGTGTGGTTATGGCAATTGCATCCTATATATTGTGCCAGAACATGTTACAAAAGTATCCATCCAGTTAGAATGCTTGTCCCTCCAATGTATACAATTATTTGGAGATAAATATCATTCAACACAATGGGACTTCTGATTACAGATTTTTAGGATTGGCCTGTTATATCTCTGCACCTCAGGTTGGATCATATTTTAGTTGCATACTAGGTATTGTTATGTCTGTCTGTCTGTCTGTCTGTCTGTCTGTCTGTCTGTCATCTAACCTAATCCAATCCAGTAGTTTTTAAATATGCAAAGACAAAAGTTCTCTAGTTTATTTCTACTCCTCCACTTCACAGATAATTGTAATTTGTGAACTGTTTTGTATGAAACAGCTGAACCTTGATTTAGAAGGAGATCTTATTAAAGTCACAGCACTTTTTTCCAAACCAAACACAACAGAGTTACATTCTGTGATATTAGTATTAATGTAACCAAAGCTGACAATGTATCTGATATTGGCATGAAAGCAATAGTATGAGCAGACAAAAAATCCTACTCCTGTGCTGGGTTGTCATATAGAATCTGTCGTGCTAGAAATATTGTAGAATTGCTTTGCAAATCCACTGCTCATTCTCACCCAGTGTTGTTTCGGGTCCTGTAGATTCCGCCCCGCCTTGAATTTAAATATGGCTGCTTTGGAATAACTATTACCCTAGTCTCCTTCTCCTGCAAAGAAGCATGGAATTACAGCCAACATTTGCTCAGTTCTAAGTCATGGCCATCTTTCTCCCTCCCCCTCCCCAATAACTTAGAGAATTCCATTATCCAAATTGTTACACATGTGTGACAGAGGTTGACCTTTAGTCATGTCAATCCTTTTTGTGTAGGCCTCAGGCTCCAGCTTAATAGCTCAAAGCCTGATTTACTCACTGTAATAAGGGCAGAAGGTCGAGCAATTGTCAGCTGCCTGCTCGTACCTTTCTCGGAGCCTGGCTGAAGGCTGTTAACACAAAGCTTTTCAAAGTGAATTTACAGCCACCATCACTGACAAAGGCCAATCAGTAAACCATAAATGTCAGGTTAGTGAGATTGAGCAGTAAGTAAAACACTGACAGCCCAACATTGACTCAAATCAATTGCTTAAGATTTAATGAAGAATAGCAATCTGTGTATAACCATGTCTAAATATGTAGAATGTGCAGATTTAATGATCAGTAAGAGAAAGGGGTACCAGTTGTAATTTAATTTGAGGGGTTCCCTTTATTTGAAGGAAAACTCTCTACACCATTGGGCAAATATTTTACCATGTACAATATCCAAAGTGTGTCTTTTAATTTTATTTTATTATCTGGAAAGCAATGTATGCTTTATGATAACAATATCATCTGTTAGTCTAATAGTAGGGAAAAGATGCCATTCATGCTTTCATTCATTTTGAGGCTTAGGAAGAAGGAAATAAAAAATAATATTTTAGCAATGTCATCTGGCTTTTTATTCTACTTCAATAAAGTTTAATAATTTCCAACCCTCAGTGCTGTTGCTCCTCTGGTTTTATCAAAGCTTTGGTTGCTTTGGTTGCTCTTCAGTCACACTGCAGTTCTGTCATGGAAGGCTATCGTGTAATTTACTAATGAGTGATTATGTTTTGTATCTCCATCAGATACAGTAACTTACAAGACTGAATGTTTCTATCATTTTGTTCAATGACAGTTTGGACAACAATTCATTTAACTTTGAAGGCATCAGCATAAAAATGTAAGAATCCATTAAAATGCTGTATGTGAGGATTTATAAATTAGGCAATTTCCTTGATTATTGCAACCATTTACAAAATTGATTGTGCAAGTGTGGCATAGGCAGATTCTAACAATGATAATTGACAAGAGGCATGCACTTGAATATCTATATTCTCTGTTCACTAAAATAAGATGCTTCTGTCCACTCAAGGTCAATCACACACCAAAGTGTCTTAATGTAAGAGATGGCTTATCTTTAAAGAAGACTCATATGCTAATTATAGACTAGTCGTGATAACCAGAAGCTCTTTTTTTCTTTGCCTCTTATTTTAAGACCTGATAGTCTTAGACATTTACTGGGCTCTATACAGCATATTCTCTTCATGAACTTCTATTGAGAGATAAATATTTTTTATACAATGTATTGTGGTAGTAATAATCTACTTGATTGAAAATATGACGGTCCATAAACAATTGTTTTTTGCAAAAATTTTATTAGTCAATAGGTATACTTGATTACACAATTTGATCTCAAATCATTTTTGTCCACATAGGTTATAATCAAGATGCCAAATCCAGATTTGGGGAATGTTTTTGTTAAGCCACTCAAAAGGTCTAGAAACAGCAGGGAAGGTTTCAAGGCTTGTAGAACTTACCAGCATGCTTGATAGCAAACAAAATGAGGGAAGGGTGGAAGAAATAACCAGGTTATGGAGCAGCCCTACCCAACTTAATATTTGTCATTTGTGTTGGAATGGCAGATATTCTGACACATTTCTGTGGATTCCCAGTCAAGACTGGTAGGCTTAGAGATTACACATCTAGAGGTTGGCCACACTAAGGAAAAGAACCAGTTAGGTGTAGTGGTAAGGGAGGGAGGGAGGGAGGCAACTAAGCAGGCTAGGGAAGGTTATCAACCTATCTTTGCCATAGTCTTAGGATTGCGAAAGTATTTTCCATATGAGATGCTAGACTGCTGCAATTGTTTTAGATTTCCTTAAACATTCTCCTTTGAGTTGCAGGATGGAAAGCATATGATATGGTAACCTTACACTCTGAAAAATCCAAAATATAAAATAATATTTTCAGTTAAATTTTCATTCCCAAAACAATGATTACCTACGTACTTCTAACTACCAAGATATTACCAACAAATATAAAAGTACATATTTTCTGGAATTCTTGATTTTTTAAAAGAATATATTAAACATAACAAATTTTTTACTGCAAAATGTAAGCCAAGTTACATATTGTTTATAGTGATTATATGGACCATTGCTGTAATTGTGGTTTTGGAAAAGTTTATGTATCTGCTAATCCTTCATTTGTCAGTCGCATTATCTGGTGGGTAGGCTAATATTATAAACTATAAGCAACTGGTTATATAACCAGTGGTCACTAACAATTATTTGAACTGTTGGGTTTTTTTTAAACACTAGGACTGATATAATATGCCAAAAAATACCGGTATGTAATTAAACACGGAGTATGTGATTATTTTTCATTGAAATGCATCAGTTAATTTTGCCTGTTTAGGTGCTGTGGGTGGTCTTCTATGGAAGAGGATCTAGGAATGATTTCTAGGCAAATTCTGTATCTCTAAATTAAAAATTAAGACTTCTCATGGTATGCATTTTTGAATGTTGTATTTATAGGAATAGTTACACATCTCTTGCCAAATATATCAAAACTTTTGAAAAGTCAGAGTGACTTGCTTCTGAATACTCATAGTTTTTCTTCTTCCAGGAAGCCCATTTGCCATTTCATTACTTTTCTTACTTTTCTACCCACCCACCCCCCAAAAAAACCAAATTGTTCTAGGTTTCATCAGACAAAAATGGTTACTGAGCTTGGGCACATTACGATATGACATTAGATGTGCAATTTTGCAGTGTATAACTCAGTTCTTGGAACTGGAAAGCACATCTTAAAAATTTGAGGGAAAGATAACATTGAAATAGACCATAGGGGTTTTTTTTCACACTGTTGAGGTAAAATGTTCTCTAGCCACCCTTGAATCACTAAAAGTTCTCTCCCAATTGCTCCCCGCCCCTCGTCTGCCTTTCTTGCCTGTACCGAAACCCATCACCTGATTTCTAGCTGACAAAGGCTTACAATTTTTGTATATATTGAGGCTGTGCTTGGTTGGCGTGAGAATAAAAGGGGAAATGCTAAGGACAACTTACGTCTGTTTCACTCTTGGACTTGGAACAAGATGAAGGCAACATCCTGGGGACACAGCTGAAAAATGATGTTGTCAGGGCATGTTTGTACTATGGTTAGATGCAATTAGGAAAAGGCCTAAGATACAACCCTTTTCTTTTTATAAATGCACAAGCTCACAAAAGTCAGACATTAAACAGCAACCTATGAAGTCAGCAATAACAGGTTTATAGTGTGCTGTGTTCAGAAAGGGGTTGATCCATGTCATCACCAGCATCTCATGCTGAGGAAGTATTCTAAATAAATGCAGTTGCTTATTCCTATCCATGCAAGTTGATATAGTCCAAAGACATATTTGAACTGAAACCTAAAGTGCCACAATTTAGTAAATTGATTGGAACATATCTCTTCATTCAGGTCCCAAGTCAGGAAGATAGGCAAGTATTCTGATTGAGACGGGCTTTGACTTCCTCCTTCCTTGGACTGTATGTATTCCTCAACACAGTCAGCTGAAGGGCTGTCCATTTGTCCTCCTGTATGTTAAAGGAAGTGTGTCACTGGATCTTTAGTCTCTGCAGAATCTTCTGTGGGTTGACTAATTGCTGGTTACTTCAGAGGATAAAAAAAATAAAACAAAGTGCCAAGTTTTTGGTTTGTTTTTAATGGCTTGTCTCGCTTCTACTTGAGAGATGGGAAAGGGGTTTTGTGCTTAGACCAGTAAGAGTATCATCATGGCGGCAATTTCATCATCCAGCAGTTGCCTTCTTAAAAAAACAACTCTGTGTGCGTGATTGGTCAACATATTTTGATGAATGTATATCAGTTGAATTTTGTTTTTGCCACCATGATGAATAAAGCACCATAGAATGTAAGAGTTAGAATTCACCTTGGAGATCATCTGGTTCAACCCTTAGCATAGTGCAGAAAACTGTTACTTCAGAATACTTTAAAAATAGTTATCCATCAACTTCCAAGGCAGTCTGAACAGCTCTTACAGTAAAAAATGTTTCCTATATTCACTGAAATTTGAATCCATTATTTCTGGTGAACAATTATTTCCCATATTCTATTGATCATTCTTTGGCTATTTGAAGAGAACTGTCTCCATAGTCTTATCTGCTCTAGGCTAAACATACTCAGCAATGTTCTTCATTATTTCAACTTCTTCCCTCAAGACAACGCTATAGGGCCATGATCATGAACCTATGTCACGCATGCCAGAGGTGGCATGCAGACCCCTCTCTGCGGGCACGCTCACCATTGCCAGCTGCTCTTTTGGTTATCGCAGGCACCAGAGCCCTGGAAAACAGATAAAAAAGCAGCCAAAAACCAGGCCGTTTTTTGTGCCGTTTTCAGGCTGTTTTGGGGCCAAAAAATGGCCTGAAGATGGCCCCATAACAGCCAAAAGACAGACCATTTTGGGGGGCATTTTTAGACTCCAAGAACAGCCCAAAATCAGGCATGGATGCCAGCTGGCCTTCAGGTTTCCAGTGCCCTGGCATGCACTCAGGCAGATGCATGCATGCATGCATGTTCTGGTTTGGGAACTTGGTGCTGAAAAGGTTTGCCACCACTGCTATAGGGCATAACATGCCAAAACAACTAAACACAAGTACAGGTTTTCCCCCCCACATGCCATAACTTTGCTAAACAGATAATCCTCACAACACTGCCAAACTACATAGTAGGGCTGTATTACTATTATGCTTCTAATCTTTTCTATTACCTATTCCTTATCTTGTTATTACTATCTGTGTTGCTTTTATTTTGCAATTTAAATTAATTGCTTTATTTAGTAACCTAGTATGATTTATGTTGATTGCTTATTTAGTATCCTGGGACTATCATTTAGTGTTGTATCTTATGATTTACAACGAGTGTATTTTATGATTATAATCATGATTTTATTATTTGTTGCTTGTATGTACACTGAGAGCTTATGCACCAGATAATCTCTCAGTGTATATAGTGTATATACACGATTGGACGCCGTGGGTGTCCAATCACACATGGCCAATCAAGATTTCATTTCTCTTCTGTTCTGTTCTATTCTATTCTATTCTATTCTATTCTATTCTATTCTATTCTATTCTATTCTATTCTATTCTATT
>JANHGC010004119.1:273372-283724 GCA_027560395.1 Boaedon fuliginosus | reverse complement strand
ATTTGCTTTTTTCGTTAAATTTGGCACCGAAATCTAGCATTGCATTTAAATGGCCCAGAGTGATAGGGTTAAACTCGGGTCGAGTCCATTTTCGAATTGCCCCCCTTAACAATCAGATTGCCCCCCTCTGGGGCGTGGGCGCCACGTTGGGAAACACTGGTCTATGCAGAAGGCTTGAACAATTTTTTTAAGTACTTTACTTTTTCCCCAAGTGTGGATTTTAATCACAGTTCAGGGAGGGAATGATTTTTTTAATTCTTTTCTTTTGGTTGAAGCAAAGAATTCCCAAAGCTTAATTTATATGTAATTAGGAGGTTGTGGAAACTTCACACCCCCAAAATTCTTAGTCATAGTAGTACAGAATATCCATAAAAAGAAGTTATATATTTCTTCTTACCTCCATCCATTTGTAAACTGATAAAGTGTGTTGCAGTTTTATGGAGGCTTCTATGTATTTATTTATTTATGAAATTTAGAAGCTCCATAAGACTCTGTGTGGTTTAAAAAGTTAAAAGCAATAATGCATGGATGTGTCCCCCCTTTTTGAATATTTTTGAATGTGTTGATTGTTTGGTTTAGATTTTTTATATTGTAATATATGGCATTTTGATTGTTGTTAGCCACCTCGAGTTCCCCCTGACTGGGGAAGTGAGGTGGGGTATAAATAGAATTAAACAAACAAACAAACAAACAAACAAAACAATAATAGAATAAAAACAACAAAGCTTACATGTTCAAGAGAGGGGAAACAATAAAACAAATTCACAATCAAATAGAATTTTATAGAGCTTCAGCATCCATCCTAATCCAAGGCTTGAGAAAACAGTTAAATTTCAAAATGCCTGTCAAAGATAAAAGTCATACAAATATAAGCATGGAATGGGATATGGAGGTATTGTTCCATAGGATAGGTACCATGACAGAGAAGGCATGTTTCCTGGGTCCTCATAGCTGACATTATTAACTGAAAGAATCTGGGGGTACACCCTTTCTACATCTACTTGTCCAGGATAGGCAATAGTATAATTTTCATCAGGAAACCCGTTGGTAAACAATGAAGCTTGTGGAGCAGTGGTGTCATGTGGCATCTAAGAATGATTATTGCCTGCACCATTGAATTCTGGCCAGCTATAGATTCAATGAATGGACTCCAAAGATAGCTCTATATAAAGTGCATTGCAAAAGTCCACATGCAAAATAACTATGGCATGAATGACCACCTTCATATTCTCCTGATTTAGAAATGGGTACAACTGGTGCCTAAGATAAATATGTGCAAAACACTTCTTGGTCACAACTTCCACTCTCTCTTCAGGATGAAGTTGCAAACCCATGAAACTCCTTAGACTGAGCAACTGTCTGAAATGGGGAAGTGTGAGTCTATTAAAGACTAATTATAGAAAGCTCCCAAAACCAGGAAGTCCATTTAGTCTTGTTAGGATTGAGCTGGAGTCTGTTCCTTCTATCCAAATCTTCCATACATTGCACAAGATAGTGATTGTATTCAGTTAGCCTGGGACCAAGATGTATGGGCATTATAAGCACATCAGTTGACCATGAACTGACAGATAACTTTAACCAACAAATTTATGCAGATATTAAAGAGAAGGAGTGAGAGCATAGACCTTGAAGCACATTACAAGTGAGAAGCCATCTATTAAATATAATTGACCACAGACAAATGCATAGAATAGAACTGTCTGTTAACCCTTCAATGTACCTTATATCATATAAATATAGCAGCATATTGCTGCACAGCACATTTTGAATAGAATAGACAAGAATTCTTTATTGGCCAAGTGTGATTGGACACACAAGGAATTCTATTCTATTCTATTCTATTCTATTCTATTCTATTCTATTCTATTCTATTCTATTCTATTCTATTCTATTCTATTTCTATTTCTATTTCTATTTCTATTTCTATTTCTATTTCTATTTCTATTTCTATTTCTATTTCTATTCATTATTCTTTTTTACCCAAGCCCCCTTGTCTTGGTTGCACTCCATTGGACATGCTCTATGCTTATACTCTGATGCTGACTTTGTTATAATTTCATACAACTTTATTTTTGTTTATTGACATGATAGAATCATGTTAAACTTAGTGGTTTAGTATATGCTGAACTTCCATGAACTTCCATGCCAGGATTGGTCAACAGAAATTCATTTGATACTCTTCACATAGATTGAACTATGACTCTTCTTTCTCTAACCTGCTTCCTATGATGACTAGATATGGAGGTGGTATCTTGAAGTTGATAAGTTGGAGAAAGGTGTCTTTAAAAATAAGAAGTTAGTTATGGCAGAGATCTCCAAACTTGGCAACTTTACATCTTGTAGATTTCAACTCCCAGAATTCCTCAGAATTACCATGCTGGCTGAAGAATTCTGGGAATTTAAGTCCACAAATCTTAACGTTACCAAGTTTGGAGACTCCTGAGTTATGGGAAGAGCTCTGGTTGAGACCCTGGAGAGTCATTGTAATGGAATCTATGATAGACTGGGCAAAAAGACACTGCCAAAGGAATGGTCCAAAAGTCCACAGTTGAATAGTGGGAGGGGCAAGAATCTCCGAAGAGACCCTCTCTAGTTTCTTGGGCAGTAAAGGAGATAAGAGAGGGAATTATACTTTCAGTCTTTCAAGATTCTTTCAATGTAGCATTACAATAAAATAGAATTAGTTCATCTGGTTGTGATTTCTATCTGGCTTACCTTATGAGGCCAACATCAAGCTCTTACTTACCAAAGGGAGGAATTTCAGGAATGGACTCCAATCTTCAAGGAATTTTGCTACTGCTAATTGTTTAGCAACAGCATTTTTGGAACACCTGCAGTAAATGAATGTAGAATGCAGAATGTCATGATACAACTAACACAACAACTAGGGCAGGATTTACCCCAACCTGCAGCAGCAAAACAACCTGCAGCTCAGTCAATACTCTTGTGTTCCCACAGGAGTTTGCTGGAGAATTTCAGAGGGACCAGGATCAATTACAGATATTTGCCACACAATGTGAAATGTTTATGGCATGTAGAATGGTGGAGTTTCCAGCTGATCACACAAAAGTGACTTTTGTGTTGAGTTTGCTGAAGGAAGAAGCAACTATGTAGGCACTATCATTCATTGAAGGAAGCAATCTGATGTTGGACAACTATCAGGACCTCATGCATGAACTCAGAGGATACTTTGGGGATCCCATTTAGAGAATCACTGCTAATTGTGAGGTCCAAAAACAAGAAGAGTAAAGTCATTTATTTCTGACATTTTATGGTGATGTAGGGTGAAATGACTTAGTCTGGACCGACCAGTTCAGAGAAGTGTTGGCTGACCACTGAAGAGACAAGCTGATGAGGCAAGGCACCTCAAATACTCTATATTATTTCAGAGGTATATAAAATAGATGCCCAATTGGAGGTGTTAAGGCAGGGAAGAAACTATAAGGGGAAAAGAACCTACAGCCTGACTTCTACAATACCAGGCATCCTAATAACATCTTGGATTCCAGTGCAGGAGAATTCATACAGATCAGAGCAACCAAGAAATCCCTATCATTAGGAGAGAAACAATGAAGAATGGATCAGGGGCAGCATTTTTACTGCAGGGCCCATGGACGCATGGCTAGATCATGCCTAGTAAAAGCACCAGCATCTGACCCAGCAATGAGATGCGGAACCTGTAAATCAACAGAGCATTTATCCAGTATCTGCCCAGTTTACTTCAAAGAAGCATAGCAGGGAAACTTTGCTGGCCCAACTCCCAGGAGCTCTGAAGGGGGGCACACCACCATTTAAGGAAAGCTCAAACAACCAACCTTAGGCAAGAATATTTAATTACTTTTGTTAGAGTTATAGTTACTTTGGATTCCAGGCAAAAGGTGAAACTTTCTGCTATTGTATATTCAGGGCAACCACTAATTTCATAGATATAGAAGCAATACAGAAACTAAAGTTGCCTACCCTTTGATATTCAAGATGAGTGATGGACAGGCAGTAAGAACAGGACCAATTTTGCAGTGCTTGGCTCCATTTCAGGTAACCAAAATCACACAGAGTTCATAATTCTCTATGCAACTACCTCCTTGCAAGTGCCCATCATTTTGTGAATAGAGTGGCTTCAGCTGCATGATCCAGATATAAGTTGAGCAAAGGGGACATTCTCATTCCTTTCTCCTAAATGGCAGCAGCATCACTCACAGCAGGGCAAGTTCACCCTCCGGCACTCCGCAATCACAAACAGCAGCCCTCCCCCAGTAGGTAGGAGATGAAAGACGAGATGGAAGCAGGTTGAATACTTAATACATTGGAAAGGCTACCCAGATAAGTTATAGGAAGAAGAAATGGGTGTGCATGCACCACAATTGTGGCACTGCTTTTATAACCAACGCCTAACAAATCCAATCCTCAATAACTACTGGTCTTTCAGGAGTTTGGCCCTGGTCAAAGTGAGCATAAAGACTACTTCTACTGGGTGTATAACAAGAGATCAAATAGTGGGCATGGAAAATGACCCAGCTCCTTCCACATCATGCCTATGGTCACACGGGAAGAGAGTATCAGATTCCTGAGGGCATTAATCATATCTATAAGCACAGCTGAGTTACAGGACATCTTATGTGAATTACTAAGGGGAATGAAAAGCTACATTTCTTTCTCACAACCCACAATCATTGTCTCCTGTGAACTCAGGAGGGAGGGATGCATCTGAAGGGGAGGGTAATGTGATGATATGTGGAAAGGGCCTTGGAAGATGGAGCAAGAGGAGATGGTGCCTTGGGAACCATCAGATAAAGGGAGACCATAGCCTGTAACTGGACAATAGGAGGGGCAAAAGGCTCAGAAGAGTTCCCCTCTAGTTTCTTCAGCTGTAAAGTAGAAAGGAGAAATGTACTTTAGCCTTGCAAGATTCTGTCAATCTAACATTACAATAATGAAGAATTAGCTCATTTGGTTGTGATTCCTATCTGGTTTACCCATGGGGCCGACAAACATTGACTGTCAGAACAAATAATATTGGCTACATAGACAAATAATCTGATCATGATTAAGTAGCTTCCTATATACTGTAGTTAGATGTTCATTTACATTAACTTTTTTAAGGGTTTGGTTTTTTATTCAGGAGACTTACTGTGCATCAGTTTTCAATGTTATTAAAGTTTATGAAAATGCTTACCATAGCTAAAGAGAAAGTGCCATACATTTTTTTATCATGTTAGGAATGTATCTGAAAAACATAGTGTGATGGAATTTCTAGCCAGCCCTGGAAATACAAGAATATAGGACTATTGGAAAAAAAATATCAGGAAGGGGGGAGTGGGGGGGAGATACATTATTGTAGATATAAGTTGAGCAGGAAAACTGTTTTAATAACCTTTCAATATGCCAACATTATACATATTTCTAGAAAGTCAAGTGGTTCTTGTTTTCCGAGTTTGCCATCTTGAAGAGTTTGGTACATATCTTTATAGATGTTAGTGCTTATATATATTTCTAATAATTTTCTTTTCAGTTATGGAATTACTAAATGAAAGGACTGATCACAACACCATTATATAAAACATGGCCCTACTTATTAATAGTCTTGGTAATTTATGCTTGGAAAAAATGTGTTAGAATCTAGCTTACACATCTTTAAAAATAAAGGAATTGGCACCATGATACTGAATTCTTAGAGATGAAGCTAAACTGCCCGCATTATTTTTATGGACCCAATTAATCATATTTTATAATGTTGTGATGTAGAGCACAACAGCAAAAAGACTTATTTTCAACTTACATGATATGAATTACTTAAATAACAGCTACTATTTACATAAGATTTATTTGAGTTATGACTTAGGATGCATAATATTTTTAAACAATTCAATTGCAGTGTATGTAATTTGGTTTTTGTTTATTGTAAGTATGTATAATAATCATAATTATGCACACATATATATCTACATATATACACGTTCACACACACAAACACACACAAACATACACATTTTCAGTTCAGTACAGTTGTCTGGATTAAACCACTTCAGTCCTTCCAATACAGCCAGGCTAAGAAAGTGTGATTCTAGGAAACAAAACTGTACCAGTAGTGTGAAGAACTTAAGATAAATGGTACCAAGTGCTGTATATGTACTATATACTGCATTCAGTGAGAGCATATCTCTAACATTAAGAACAACTTTTCAACAACATGTGAAACTGGCCTACAAATATTACATCTATTTAACTCAAATTCTGTTCCCAATCGTCTTTAAGGACTACTGCTATGAAAGCCTTGGTTATTCTTTGGTAAATTGGTGCTACATCAAAACAGAGTTGGTTAGCTAAAGTTGGAAATCTAAGCCATGTGGTTAAAACTTGCATGAAAGTCCACCAGAAAAACTGGCCAAAAAAAGAAATTTTTTTGAATATGCAAAAAATGCTTTCCATCCTTTTTAGTCACAACTTATACTATGAAAGAGCGCTGAATTGCAAAACAAACAAGGACAAAAAAGAGGATGGGTTGAGAAGGTAGGCAAAAACTGAAAAACAAAACCTTGTTTATAGTTGAAACAAGAGCAGTTTGCAATGCTAGAAAGCAGTGGAGAGATATAGGGTTCGTAGAAATGAGTTATGGTAACTGTATTTGCTTTTAACTTAGATTTTTAATTTCATTGCCTTAGTATATACTGATAATAATTATGGATAATTATATGGATAAATATGGATAATTCTGATAATGATAAAAAGTTTCATAACAGAAGGATCTTTTGTATCTTGGCCACACCTTGCTGCATCTGTAACAAGGAATAGTGAAAATTTAATTTAACAGACCTTGATATTACTCGTTTTGGAAGCAAATCTCTGAGGTCATTGAAATAATTTGTATCAGAGTTGAAAAGTTTTAAAAACACAGAAAATACAGTGGAGTACACCTTAACAAGACATGATCCACCAAGAAGGCTTATAAATTTCACTGATATTTTTTTTTTAAATCAAGAAATTAACTTCAACCCTTTCTAAAGACACGTTGCCAAGCACCTCCAATTGATTGTGGGCATCAGCACAGCCACTGCTCCACCAGAAACCAAATAGCTGATTGACCTGCCAGGTATTCCTTTGAGCCCTGCAATGTTTTTCATTTACCTACATAGCCCTTTTCTGTCTATGGTTATAAAGGATGAAGTATAACGTCAAGCCAGAGTGAACCACATTGGCTACCTGGCAGATCTATCAATATCAATAGGAATTTTAGCATACAGTTATCAATTATCCCAGCCCAGAAAAATGCATGGTTAGCCATTGCACCATTTTGTACCTTTTCTAATGAGAATGATCCACAGGCACAAATGCCTGCAGAAATTCTCAGTCATTCAGGTCATAGTTGTCTCAAAGGTGCTTTTTCAAAAGGCAACTGGACTGCTTTTTCCTTGAGGAAGAAGAAGAAAAGGCTTTGTTTCTCATTGTTTCTCATTCATCAGAATTTATGAAGCTTCTTGGATGAGAAGTGGAACATTTTCTTCTTCTTCTTGAAGAAAAAAACCAGAATGGTTGGCTTTTGAAAATGCACCTTTGAATTAGGCACAACTGCTTAAATTCAGGCGATACAAGATTGTTCTTTAAATATTTTAAATCAGTAAGATTAATAAAAGACTAAAGTTGGATATGTTGGCCAGTAACTGGTGTCAATAGTCCTACTAACCACTATTTAAAAATAATCAATGACAGTATCAACTTATGATCAATAGGGTTCTATTCTCTCACTGTATGTGAGTTATAAATAGTATAGAAATATGACCTGGTATTATATGGAATCAATGCCTTTTTCCTTGTGCTGCACCTTTAGCTTTTTAATTCTTTTGACTTAATGTGAGTTTAGTACAGAATTGTAACTCAAAATGTCATGCTTCACAATGCTTTATAGTGCCATTGGGAGAAAATGGACTAAAACAAAATACTTTGCTAATATGCTTTCTGTGGATTGCATTTTTGTACAGTACTTTCCTATGAATGATATCATAGCATTTATTTCTGAGTAGGCGTGTAAAATATTTCACTCTCTATGATGATCTTATAATATATTGCTATATTCTAACACAGCTTTCTCCAACCATAGACTCTCCAAACATTACAAGATTACATTTGGTAGAATTCCATAAGCAACAAGGTTAAAATAGTTACGGCTCTGAAGGATGTAATCCCATACATCTTTTGAGAGTGATAGGTATTAAATTAAAGGAATTAAAGCAGTTTAATATATATTCAACTAATAGCATACTCAGATGTAGATGGATATATGATTTGTCTATATTCCATTTTCTTCTGGTAGTCTAGTACTGTGTCTAATACAGAAATGTATCAGTTTATACAGATGCAATTTATTTTAAGATGTGAAAAAGTTCATTGTAATATAGTCCAATCTGAGTATGATCTCATTTGTGATAAACCTGAAATCTGTTTCTTGTTTTTAACTTTGTTTTGGTTTACTTATTGAATACTTATTGAATTTTGTGGAAAATAGAGATGAACTTGAATTAGCAAATTCTTGGTTAGAAACAATTTGATTGCTTTCATGAAATGTGTTGATGGCTTATTTTCTTTTGGGTTTTTAAAGAATCAGGGAACATGTTGTAATTGGCACTTTTAATAATTGAATATAATATTATAAATACATTTAAATTAAAATAAGTATTATTTAAGTGTCAACTTAATATAGGTATATATAACCAAGACTGAAATATTTGTAGCAACTTTAATATATATCTCATAGCTTAAATAGACAATGTTTCTACTGCAATTATTCATTCATTATTCCTAGAATCTCTGCCACAGTTGACTGTTTAATAGACATACCGCACCATATAGTACTAGTCTCCTCTTCTAAAAATCTTTCACACTTAAATTATATTTAATTTGTGTTTGAATTATAGTTTAAAGTCTGTTTCTGAATCCTGGCTTGCTTGAAAGCCATTAACTACAATGCTTGCATCAGACCTAAGCAAATAACTGAGGTTCTTTCTATTACAAAGATAGCAATGAAATAACAGCAACCAAAAGGTGGAACCATGAACATTTACACTAGGCTGATTTAAATAATCTAGAGATCAGGAAGAAATGGTTCAGTTTCAATGAAATACTTGTTTCTTATATAGTTTTGCCTAACTAAAATTCTCTTTGCTTTCCTCAGCAAGCAGTTGCATCCTAGAAAAAGATTTCAGTTGCCTTGGTGTAATAATGATTCTGATCCACATCTTGTGAATGCATTACAGTCAAGGGAATGGGAATGGGTTACAAATGTCTGAAAGAGGTAAATGCAGGGACCATGTAGTTTTACCTCTACAAGCATGCTAAATTTTTGAAATCTTTCTCACCGTACATACTACTTGTTGCAGTAAGATATACGGCAAAGTTTAAACTTTTAAATAAATCTTTATATTATTTTCCAAAACTTTTGGATACCAGCCTATTTCTTTTAGATAGTTAAAGCTTTTTCTTTTAAAGAATAATGCACAAATAATGATGAAATGTGAACTTTGTTTTTTTGTATCTGTCTCATACCTTCCATGGCTTAGACTCCAGGAAAGATAAGATAGAGCTGTCACTATCAGCTAAGAAGATTATCCTTTAGTTGCAATATAAAAAATCCATGGCATATAGTGATCAGCCCCCATAGAGAATGCTGATTACTAGAGGAACAGACATTTCGGATCATGAGTAAGATATATTATTCTAAAATAATAGTTTTATTTCTTAAAAACAAAGTATTTTTTTCTAAATAAAATAGATTCTAGAGTTTTAAGCTAAGGCAATATTGATATTTATTGCAAGCACAATCATGACCAATTAGTTGACTCAGTCATCTGTTTATGCAATCTAAAAGTGGATCAGGGGTTCTGATAAGTTAGAGTGGATCCTGACAGTTATCTCAAACTTGTTTATTTTAGTTTTGCTTCATCTAAGCAAAGCTTAGGTCAGGTGGTAATGATGAAATGAAAAATTAAACTATTAGAGTTCAATAGCTCTACCTAGGAGTTAAACTTTATTTATCCCGTGTATATATATTTTGGCTTGTAATTGTTGACCTTTGGCACTAGAATCGGAATTTTAAACCTTATGCACATTGTGGAGCAACAGTTAATTGTTTCTTTCAGTAGATAATTCTATTGAAATAACTGTGAATAAATTCTGCAGTTATTATTCAGTGGCTGCCATTGCTGTCACTTTAGTGAACCACTTGATAAATTGGATCTTGATATTTACAGAATCTATTAAAATATGACCCATCATGTGTTTGTTTATATGTTGACAAGATGATGTACACACTGCAGGTCAAGGGTGAGGTGAATTGTTATGGCATGCTTGTAAAGTCATTCATA